>CM061533.1:57039780-57265758 GCA_030545055.2 Neoaliturus tenellus | reverse complement strand
TGATTGACAGTAAATCTTGTTCTGTAATCAAGCAACAGACGGCCCATAAGGCTCGAAGGAACGCAGCAGCAGCTCTAGAGCACTAGCAGAATCTGTCTCAAGTAAACAAATCCTCCCTGTTGTTGGAAAAAAGCAAGTAACTTAGCGATTAATCATAATCTGACAAGTCAGGTTAAATCGTTATTTCAATTAATTAAGAACGTAAAAAAAAGGTTGGCATGGTACAGTATGGACATAAAGTGCAAAATAATATACCTTTATATAGCTTTAAAACGACCAAGACTCTTAACATAAAGGCTTACTGATGTGACACTTTTACGAAAGGAAATAGGCAAGGGGCCCCTTTATAAATGAAATTATCTTTGGTAGTTTTAACTGCACTTCCTTGAAAATGGCATGTTATCTTACGATTAAATTTATTCGTTTAAAGTTATATAGGCCTAAATGCTGTAGAGTTTGTCTCAATTATTTAATGAGAAAGGCGAACAACTTATATTTGTGTTTTCTGTATTTTTTCATGTCCTACTGGTCCTGATTTCACTACATCTACGTAGCTAATCAGGATTATAATCAATCATGTTCCAATTTCTAGATTTATTTATAATACCTGCACTTTACCTTATGAGCATTGTTCCCATCTACGGTGTTGGACTATGGATATATCCATCCCATTTCCCACAACCAAGGGCCATAAATTCCCCTTATCAATTAAAGTATTAAACTTTAATTGTGTCTTTAGTTTTGAGGGAAGATAAAGAATTACATAATTCATAACTGAATATTGTCACCATAACTTTAATGCTGTTGCCCATTATTGGTAATCCTCATCATAAGTTTTTCCTTGATATGAACCTATCGAACCTCCGTGTAGCGTGAAGGATGTTTCCTTCCATCCATGGTCTTTGTTGCCAAGAAAATACGTTAACTATTTGAGCTCTCTCTTCTCTTAATAGTTATTTGTGCTTCTAGGGACTAAAGTACAATGTTTTCTCCCTGAGGGAGAAAAGTACTTTAGTCCCTTGATGCACACAACATTTTTCCTCCACCTACACGAATAAAATTTAGGCCTACCGTAGATAATTTAACTTTACCTTCATATGATCCCTTGCTCCGTCAAGCTGGATCTGTAACATCAGCATAAAAAACACACAAGATAGGCCATATAAATGTTGAAGAACACGAAAAAAACAAAATATAATTTAAGCCTAGTCAAAAGTTTTACACTTATGTTTTTGACTTCTTAGGTTAATAGCCTACCCAAGCAAAATGTAAACAAACACCTACACTGCCACGGCCATCTCTAATACTAGAGATGCTGCTCACCCACTGCTGACTGAATGGTCAGCAGTGGGTGAGCAGCAGCTACAGCTGCTATTAGTCAACAATGAGTAACAAAACAAATACAAGTAACAGCTGACTGTGGCTCATGTTCTTTTTAATCTTTCTTTTAATGTTATTCTTATGTAACTAACTTTAGCCCCGTGGTACGAAAAAACTCGAGTTTTCTCTAGATAGAAAGATTAAGTATTCAAGTCACATGGGATAGAAATTAGTACTTTACTACTCTATTCCAAGGAGTAAAATACGGCTTTAGATAGTAGGTGGAGGAAAAATAAATTTCACTTGTCGGAAAAATTAGCAGTCGAGTCAGAAAGCAAACGCTGGTCAAAAAATGTCTTAAATTACTTACTTCGTTGCTGTTGGTATCCGAGGAGGTACTTCGCCTCGCCATCACACTGTCTCCAGATTTCTCTGTCTGTGAGGTTATAAGACCTTCCAGAAGGTCTTACAACCTCGAAAGAATTGTTAGCGTGTTTTTCACTAAGGAGCCCTATTCCTTTCTAAACACATGGCCCGCCTATCTCAATCTTTTACTTCTCTCCTCGGCCACAATATCTGGATCTCTATACATAGATAGCTCTCTCAACTCCCTGTTGTGCTTTATTTTCCATTCTCCGTTTTCGAAGGATGGTCCATAGACCTAGAATTTTATTTGTTAGCACCCAATTATCTGAGCCATATAGTAAGACTGGTTTTATTATGGTTTTGCAGATATGCATTTTTGTTTTGTGTGACAGTAGGCGAGAACTTAAAGGTATGTGGCATGCCGATTAACTTTTATGTGCTGCATTTAATCTTTGTTTTATTTCTGCATCTTCTTCATTATTATTCGTCAGCATTACTCCTAGATAAGAGAAATTGTTTACTTCATGAAGTTTGTGTCCTTCTATTTATACATGATCTTTATTATTTAATTGGATAGCTCTTCCACATTATATTATCTTGGTATTGTCTTCATTGAGTTTTAAGCCTACCTTTCGAGCGTTGTTTATGAGTGTTGTGACCATAACTTTTATTTTTCTTTGTCGTTTTTTTGGGCAAGACCTGCCATACATCGTCTGCAAATGCCAAGATATTTATGTTGGTTCCCATCGTATTTCCAGCTTCTAGTTTAATTCTTTTAGTGTATCTTATATTACACTTATCTAATCATATAAGACATTTTTGTGCCCTCTGCAAACATTATCATAATATGATAAAATATAAATTTATCTTTGCAGTCTCAGTAAAAACGCTGAATACCATTTTGAGCAGATCTGATGAACCGTTTGCATTCAAATCCGCGTTAGACATTTTGCGGACACTCGTCCTCTCTGACTCGTTGCTCCACTTATGGAGCCTCACTGTCGCCGTCAAGCCCACGTTTAGTTGCAGTGTTTTCACAACCCCTCGCGACCCAGTGTCTCCCGCGGCCGCCGCAGCACGGCGCAGCCCGCCGCCTACCGGGTCCCACAATGGCGCGATTGTTATTCGACTGACTACGACGACCCACTTCTATTCGCGAATCACCTGTCGATAAGTGCAAGTCACTTTTTCACCCCCCCCCCTTCATTTGTCCTCAGAAGGTGAATAGGACCCGGACCCAGCAGCCCCCTGCAGTCATTAAACGTAATGCCACTCGGTGACTTTAATAAGTCAAGAGAGGTTTGAGGAGGTATAAAATCAAATGCCTAGAAGGTTGCGGGTTCCTCCCCCTGCCTCATTAACACTTTATTGTTTGCGTGTCGAGTTGCTTGTTATCTGCAAGAGTACGGTTTGTCATTATATCATTGAAGTTTAACGAGCGATTCGCAAGGGGCAAGTTTTTAGGGTATTGATGTGTAAAGATCATGCTAATCAAAGGTTGTAAAAATAAACGGTATCAGCTAACTGACACATACTTTCTCCCAACAATTTAAAAAACATGTGTTAAAAGCTTCAAACATTAATGTCTTGATGACTCAGTCGGATAGCTACCAGCTGAGCAGTGCGAGTTTGACACTACGCGCGTCTGTGACTTTTAACAACGTACTGCTGCGTTTACCGCTAAACGAAAAATTGATTTTTCTCCGCAACCACTAGACGTAGAGCAATAATTTAAAATACTAGATTATTTAGTTTTTTGAGCTTGATTCAATCGTAATCAGTAAAATTTATTTCAAAATAACAATTATTTTGAAAATCCAAAAAATTTGTTTTTTAAACACTTTTTATTGTATAACTTTTGAACGCGCATTTTCTTAGAGATACGGGTGGTGTCATTTTATTCAGAATTTTAATCTTAATAAACCACAAAATTTTAATCAAAATCGTTAGAGCCGTTTTTGAGAAATTTTGATTTTTCCCGTTTTTTGAGGGTTTTTGGGGGTAAAATACACTTAAAAATAAAAAATTTAAAAAAATGAAAAAAACGCCTGGAATTATTGTGGGTTTGGACCTACGTACCAAATTTCACCAAAATCGGACCATTGTGGTATTCTCTAGCTCTGTATACATCCAGACACACACACACACATACACACAGACATCACTCCGAAAACCACTTTTTTGGACTCAGGGGGAACCAAAATGGATAAATCCACCAACAACTCAAATTCGAAAATTTTGACGAAAACAATACTTTCTCCATATACTATGGTATAGGGGGAGAAAGTAACTAGAGGTATTACAGTAGTTTTATTGTTAGTTTAGGCCTATCTGATAGGAATTTCTGCATAATATCTTTAACTATATACACTAACGTGATAACGTGAATAGACTTCCAATAGCATAGGTGGTGGGTGTGTTTGAAACCTATTTATGGTATGGTGCGATGTTCTGTGGCGTACATTAAAGTGTAAGGGACTTATAAAAAATAAATCAGTATTTCTTAAACTCTTAACTCCTATTAACTAAGGATATTTATGTTAACTAAGGATGAAACCCTTAAACCTGAACGTTATATTTATGTTGTGGTAAAGTGTTTTGCATCATTGTAAATCCTTTGGCACGGCGTAGACTAAACGAATCTTCAAAACTTCGGTATCAAACCAAATAATGAATTGGATAACAAGTCTATTCACGTCAGTGTAGTCAATGATAATATCACATGACTGTGATAAGGCTATAAAATATGCTTTAATCATTTAATTTGCTTTCGAAGAAATTGCAAGTTCGTCATAACCGAAGCTCATAACATGATTTTTACTGAAATACGTTACAAACCTTTTTTGTTAATGTCTTATGTGATATAAATTAAACTTTAAAGAATAAAACTACATTTTTATACACACTGAAATCCAGAGAGAATCAATGAAGCGACATTGTTGTAACGAATTCTCTGGTTGACTTGCGATCTTAAACTGGGTATGAATCTGTTTAATAAGCTTACGGTGACGATCGTGGATAGTTGGTCTGAACACTTGACATGATTGGCAAACGATGACTGGCTGGGCGGCCTTTCACCCGACCTTGACTCGGAGACCGAGGAAGGAAGAGGAAGAGGTTCCGTAGTTGTGAGATGTCCAATCAGTGACTATTTTATATTTTGAGGCTATACAACCAAATTTTTTTGCCTTCCTAATGAATATACTAGTTTAGCCTACAAACATTGAGGCAACAAAAAGAAAACAAGACCATACTTTCAGCTGAACATTACGTTCTAATATTACCATCGAAATTAAACTAGATATAGTAGAGTGATAAACACATGATCATTTGCTGTCCCCTTTTGATTAGTGCCATTTTCCCCACGATTCCCACCGTTTTCTTGGTAACCATCCCACACTTTACCCTCATTTCCTTGGTTACTAGTAAAGGGGTTCTGATTGGTCACTTAAAGCTTCAAAAAAATATACTTGTAAAACATCGGATTATTTTTGTTTGTTTTTAAAACTACTGATGTGATAGGCTTTGATAAAGCTATTGAGATTGGTTACCATATAGCAACGACGGGTTAAGTGAGGGTAAAATGGCAGTTAACAGATGGGAATGTGTCCAAACGAAAAACTGGAATCCAAGGAAACGGCGGGAGTTGTGGGTAAAATGTCGCCAATCAAAAGGGGACATATTTCTCTATCTTTGTAGCACTCTACTAAAATCATTGGGTGGCACTTATTTTGTTCTCCCTAGAAATGAACCCTTGGTTATGTATGAAATAAAAATCTTAACGCCTCACTACCGTGGCATTGGGCTTCTATTTAAGATGGAGTTAGTATAGAACGATGCTGAATAAGGGCTGTACTTAACATTATCAAAATAATTGTTGGTAGCATTGCAGCCGCGGAGCACGTGCAGTGGACGGTATGTGGAGTAGTGAAACCGTGGTGTAACGCGGAGTTGAGTTTAGAGCCGAGGTATGGGCCTCTGTGGTAATTTGTAGTTTACGAGCGCCGAATAAGGCCACCGGAAACGTTGGTAAATAATTCATCCCGGCCGTGGCGATGTTGATGTGCAGTGGCAGCGGTAGGGTGGTTGTAAACCGGGTAGCATACAATGCTGTGGGGCGCTGGAATAAATGCATTTCAATTTTCAGTCCACTCTTAAGCAAATCTAAAAGATTGATCGCATCTCATCAATATCCCGACAACATTCTGCCTTTGTGTTTCAGATTTGTTTGTGGCTCCTATACGCTTGTGAGATGAATTTTGTGTCTCACATGGTTCCCTTGCTGGACAGGCATATCAAATACTTTTTTTCGATGTATAATTATTAAACTGGCTAACTGTTTGTCAATTATGACCCAGAAAGAATTTCTGTATCAAAATAATCTGAAACCTAATGTATTCGAATCAGTACATAGGATGAGTTATGAGATTATGCGCAAAGTGTCACTTATCCCCTAGTATTACAGTGGTAGGAAGGTGAAACTTGTTACGTTATCGCGTTGTCATCTCGGCCTCAGCCACATGTTCACGGCTGTTTTGCGTTATGGTCCCGGTTGTGTCGGTTGGCAGGCCACGCGCCTCGCGCCACTTTTTCAATTACACAGTGGCAAACTAATCTCGCCAAAGAGTAACAAGAATTTCTCTCGTACTGATGATTACAACAAGATGATTGTAATTTTATACCAAGCACTTCAATTGCAGACCCAAATAAATGTAATCCGATTACCAACCGGACTCTAGTATCCTATTTTGTATAAGAGTAAGGTATATTTGTGTATGTATGTTTGTACACGTATCTCAAAAATGGCTCGACTAATTTTCTTCAAACTTTGCAAATAACTTAGTTCTGGGATGAAAATAATATAAATGCAGGTCTTTATTCTAGGAAAAATCTTATCTTGTTATAATCGTTAATTAAAATTCTGAACATTTTAATATTGGTCTTATGGAGTTAAAAATCAAAACAAAGAAATAATGAAAACAGCTGACCCAACTGTCAGAGTGCAAGCAGAGTGCAGAGTGCCAGGTGTTCCAGTATACAATTCTGGGTCCCCATTGCAGCCAGTTTCTAGATTATTATTAATGGTACTATGATAAAAACAATTTATCATTTTAAAAATCTTACTTTGATTATGTTTTGATGAATAAAGGTTACGGTAAGTAAAATTATAAAAGAACTAATCTATTTGTGAAGTTGCAATTGAATAAAAAAAAAATGAATTATTAACAATTTTATAATATCAGCTGATAACCAATTTATTAGAATTGTGGTTCAACTTGTGCAGCACTAAGAGCATAAACCAGAGTTCTGTATCCGTGTAGGCAGAGCCGTATAGATTGCTGGCTGCATTAAAACAGTCTGAGAGGCGAGTGAGCGAAGTGATCGAGCTAGTCTTGAACAAGAAAAGAGCATCAAACATTTTTTTCACTTGGCATTTTAGTGCATCGTTTGTTTCTGATATTAATATATAGAATTATTTGAGTTTGCCATAGATTAAGCATGAGTATGCTTAATCTATGAGTTTACCTAGCAAATGCTCGGCAGACAGGTACTTACAAAAAATAAAATTTAAACAAATCTAATGAATTGTAGGTAAAGTAATAAAAACCCTTGATTAAAATCTCTAAACGTAGAAACTTAGAACATTTAGAAAACATTGATATAAATTTAAACTTTAGAGGATTAAAGACGAATGGTTTGGTAAAGGGATTTGATTAAATCAAATTTTGCGGTAGAGGGAATTCGGGTAACGCAGTGGATGCATTCTGCGGTTTATTTTATGAGATTCAAGCATGCATGGCGTTCAGGAAAATAATATTTTTATCACTATAACCACATGGTAGATCAATTAGTATTTTTGTAAAGGTTAAGCTCTCTTCGATGATTTACGTTGTTGAGTTGATTGCCAATTTAATTTACAGCAATTAATTCATTACATATTTACACAGCTATAAAAACAATTTCTCTGATAGTAATGATTTGGGAATCAAACCTTTCCAACTATTAATTTAGGTCAACGCTAAAGGATGTTGTAAGGAGATTACCCGTTATAAAGTGCTCCGTCAAAGTAAAGTCAGTGTGTCAGTCAGTGATAACCAGTGCGCGTGAGGTCGACGTCAGTGCGTCTCTCGACCCCGTGACAGTGTGACTGTGTCCGCGTGTGAATAGTGAACTGTGAACTGTGTCAGTGATTGTGACAGAGTAACCAGTGACATTTATAGTGATAGTGCTAGCGCATTTGTATTGATAGGACACTCTCTGTAAAAACCCTGTAAGTTAGATAGTTAGTTGTAAAACTGTAGCTAGTTAGGAATTAGGTTTAGCTAGGTATTTAGCATAAATTTGCATCTCTGTTAATTAATCTAATTTGTAATAAATTATAGTTAGTTGTTGAAATCGCCAAGTGTTATTGATTAGAACCCGTAAGCCCGTAACAATTGGTTAGTGATTATTTTGTTCTCATTACTAACTATTCATGTAACACCTTCTACTAATTAGTTTGTACATAGTATTGTAAATATATGTGTTTGTAATGGTTTCTCAATAAAGATAATATAAAACAGAAAAGAAAAAATAAAAGAAGCAACATATTGTTATGTCTTTATACATAGCAATATGTTGCTTTTTTTAAAAATTCCACGGGATGACCTTGACCCAATTTTGTGTGATAATAAAAGTGAAAATTAACTTGTGAAATTCATCAGTCTACGACTACCTTTCGTACCGTACGCATCTCGCTCTCTATCACTAAATACAAAACTTCAACATGTCCCTAAAGGTTAAGTGTGCATCTTACGATACCAACGCCATTACAAGTTTTGAACAACTTGAAGATTTAACAAACGAAATGCGAGTTTTACTTACCGGTGGTTATCATTTAACTGTTGATGTTAGTGCTACTAATGTAAGGATGTTTACTAAAACAAAATATTGCGATGATGAAGTATTTCTTTCTACACAACCTACAACATCTTCATCGCCGACTGGTCAACATAACATCAAGTTCCACAAGTATTATCAATGTTAAATAACTTTTAACAAATAGAACTAAGGAATCACGTGATCAACGTCAAGTGGGGTGATATTTTGTAAAAACTAATCATTCGCTTCCCGACTGTCGCTGCGTCAACACCTAATTTTTAAAGATGTTATACAGAATGATGATTGAACTTGATGGAAAAATCTATGGAAAAGATTACAATACAGTTGAACAAATGACTGAAGATTTAGAAATATTAACTAAAGAAGGATATCAAGCTAAGTTAATTTTGAAATTTCCTGAAGTACATCCACTATCAACTGAAGAACTTATCGCTATGGCTAAAGCGGAGAGAGAGAAAAGGTCTGAAGAAAACAAACAGACAAAGTCTGAAGAAGATAAAAAGAAATAAACTTCTTAAGTATCAACATTCCTTACATTAGTAAGGTATAATTTTTTAAAACTTCGTTTGGATGACCTTGAAATTACCCCCCACCACTTTTTGTAGTACATAAAACTCGCTATTCAACACTATAAGCTCTTATTCTTTCACTGGACACAGCAGCGTCAACATGGAAGAACAAAAATACAAATACGAACCCCGTTACTGTTGTGAACAACAATGTACAGATTTAGGACCAATGATGGTGGACGGGTTAGCTTGCACTAAATGTGAATTTTTTGGATCTTGTTACTGCAAGTGCAAAACAAAACAACTACCGCCACCAGAATTGCGAACCTTCAAATTTTACAAATCAAGATATTTTCATACATGCTGTCCTCAAAGATGTTTCAAATTTCATCCTCTCGATCTAGCTCATTGTCAACGCACCAAGTCTCATCAAAATGATTTTTGTACACATATGATAATGAGATGTAAATACAGATCAGATTGGTATTCCGATCCTGTAGAACCATCAAATGTGTAAGTTCGGTTTTACACTATTTTTTAAAACTTCAATTGGATGACCTTGAGCTTTCCCCCACCATTAGTTTTTTAGATTTCCCCCTACCATAAGTCTTTTAGATTTCCCCCCACCATTTGTTTAAATTTTGTATCTTATTGAATCCACCTTTGAAATTATCTCACTTCCAACACTCCGACTAACAACATGGGATCGCCTTTCGTCAAGTTTCAACATATAATAACTGACAGGGAAGAGTTGGAGGAAATATTTCAAAATTTGCTCTCTGTCATGGATAGATATCCTATGAGATGGATCAGACTTGATGTTCACTATTTACGTCCTCGTGAATATTCTTCATCATCGAGTGAGGACGAAACAACGACTACTTCAGCTAGGATGTTTCGATTTTCTTCATCATCGAGTGAAGACGAAACAAGGGCTACTACTTCAGCTAAGATATTTGAATTGAAAGACGAAGAAGAGGAACTTAGCTATTTACTTAATAACAAGCTCATGCTCACCGAAAAATAGGCCTCCTTCCTAAGCACCGATCTTCATTCACTCACCGACTCTCGCACGATGAACAACTCTCCGTTGGCACGAATGAATTCTAGTTTCGAAGTAAATTCTAAAGAAGATTTGCAAGAGATATTTAATACTTTACACGAAATTGTTAGTAAATTCAACACTGTTAAAATGAGTCTGGAAATAACTTACGCCTGTCCTATTTGTGATAAGGTTGACAGTTCTGATGAAGATAGTTTGCTAAATCTTACTCCGCTAACACCTCCACAATCAGACACGACGACAGCAAGTACGGAAACAAATGGTGAGCAACCTCCTTCCCCCACCACTTCGTTGTAATTCAACTCCCCCCACCGCTTCGGTGTAATTAAATTCCCCCCACCGCTTCTTCGTTTAACTAACGTTCCTCGCTTTAACTTCTCATTCCGTCTCCAACATTTGAACTATCGACATCACTTGTTTCTAAATTTCAAACACCAAATAACAACACTAATGATGGATATGATGGATGAAGTTTCCTTCGTCACAAGGATGGAAGAGGAAAAGATGAAAGAAGAAAAATTGAAATTGGAAATTAAACGATTGGAATTGGAACGGCAAAACCAACTCGAGGTATTCCGTTTCTTCAAACTCGTCAAGTACGTCATCTGGGGACTCTGCCTCTACCTCATCCTCGTCGTCGGCGTTTGCTTTTACAACTCCGTGTTTCATCACAAGAATTCAACCTGTATTGCACATTGATTGTATTTGTTTTTGCACATTGATTGTATCTGTTCTTTTTTTACGAATAAAGTTCAAAGAAAATTAAATCCGCCTATCCCGCTATCACCGGGTAGTTCGACTCTCAGAACTATTTCCTGTGGTAGCGGGATAGGCTTTTTTAAAACTTACTCGGGATGACCTTGACATACTTTCCGTAACCCACTTATCAAGTTGAATTTCAATTTTGAACTAACTTTTAATTTATGCGTACCTCCCCCTCCCCTGATACCTTCTCTAACCGACCGGAAGCTGTATGCCCCGGCGCATGGCTTCCGGGGCAGCTGACCTGAGCCAGCGGTAACCAAAACACACTACTCACGAAGTCATCGTAATCTACTTTAATGTTGAAACTTCAAAGGGGAGTAACTCAAGTTAGAAGATAGTAGTATACTTGGAGGATGTCTCAACTAAGTTTGAGTGATTACGAGCCGCGGGAAACTGCAAATTATTGAGAGACGAATTATTGTTAAACTGAAGTTCAAAAGTTTTTAATTTTTGTGGTATTGTGTGTAGTTTTAATGGTATCAGTGCGAAAGAAAACTATCGATAAAACAAGTAATTTAACTTATTAAGTTAAAATGCAAGTTTCACTCAACTTAAAAAAAAAAAAAAAAAAAAAAAAAAAACATTAATGTGGGATTTTTGCTAAAACGGTTCATAAATACCAGATTAGATATTAGCTAAACAATATTATTTAACTAAAGCCAATATTAAATTTATTGAAACACGGATTCACTTGTATCCAACAAGGCATTTAAATGGTAAAATAAACCTAATTTGTTTATCTTATACAAAATTCCTCAACAAAATACACCCAATTATGGAATAATATTGAGCAAATTTAAGAAACATTGTACTTAACAATCTAAATACATTTTGCAACACTTATAAGAAAGAACAACAAATGAATATTAAAGTTACGAATCAAACATTTAAACCATTATTACCAAACAGGGGAGCCTGACGATCTAATATTGAAGACAATTCAGTGGACGTACTTAAGTTATCAGGTGGAGTTTGATTGTGTTGTCAAAATTGCCAGATCCGGGAAAGGTAGCATTATGCAAAGAAGATTCCAGTGGGTAGTTTTAACTAACAACCCAAACTAGCTCCCGGCTAGATCTCTCAGGGATATGTTTGAATATTGATTTACTGCGTATCTAATTATAAGCGGGTTTGGTTTCAGTTCCGGTTTTAATACATCAATATAGGCTCCACGAATTGTGAATTAGAATATGCCAAATAAGAAATAAATCAAGGGAGTATCTTTGTCAAGAAGAATAATTAATATGTCCTATGATAAAACAGTAAATGTTCCTGAACAGTATTGACTTATTCACTATCTCAACTTATGAAATCACACTACTACACAATTAAGATGTAAACATAAAATTAAAACTAGGGACTTGCACTCAGTCCCTATACTTTACAGGGTAAATGCGCAGGAAATGCAGTAAATGCGCAGTAAATTCGCTGCAGTAAATGACCTTTTATACTTATATACTCCTGGGAAGAATCACTTATAAGAATGCTTCCTTGCGTCGCAAATTCAATACCGGACCTCTTGACTATTGATTTAATTGATGATTTTTCATCCAATTTTTCTACAACAGTTCACGTTTAATCCAGTTGAGTAAAACATGTTCTGGCCTTGTTGTTATCGAAGTTTTGTTTAGCTTAGAGTCAATTCTAGCCTAAGAAGACTTGTTTTAGATTAAATTCATTTAACAATATCAATTGCGTTTTTTTTTTTGGTAAAATATTAGACGTCAAATAAATCTTGAATTATATTATCAGGATCATATAGAGGGAAATTCACCGTAGTGAAGTGTCCGCTTTTGGACACAAAAAAGAATAAAAAAAGCAATTTGAAAGGCATAAAAAATGGTCACAGAACCATTCCAAGAGTAATAAAATTCATGTTGGATCAAAGCGTCAATTGGGATAAGATGTTAATCGTTAATTGGGTTTGAACCGAATAGTATAGGCCTATGTTATATCTCGCTACCAAAGTCCAAAAACAAATCGATAAACCAGAAACCGACATCAAAATTAAACTTCAAAGAATTAAAAATTTTCAAGTTGGAAACTCAAACATTCTCAGAGCAGAGGTCAATCAAATTCAGCGGCCACTCAAGCCTGACCGTGGCCAACTCCGTCACGTGTCGTGAGGCAACCACACGGCCACGGCCACTGCCAACTTGATTGAATCGGCGAATTAGTTTCGCTAATTCAGGATTCACAGTTGGTATGTGTCAGCGGGGCAGTCAGCTGACTGATTTAATCAGCTGGTAAAGGAGACCGCTTTCACGGTTGGCGCTGCGCGGGGTGCCAATGAGGCACGTCGCTAGCCTTGAATACGTCCGCAAATGAGAATCAGACCAATCACAGTGTAGAATGAGGTGTCAGCGGTGGATGCGATTTTTAATTTACTTGGCCATGTTAAGAATTAAAATATTTTAAATTAATTTTATTTTACTAGTAAATATTTATTTTTTTTTTTTTTAATTTCATTTGTTTAGGTGTATTCTTTAATACAGTTTCAAGCCAATTTGATAGACACACAGAAATATACACAAAGGCTATGCCAACATCTTCATTTCGACATACTATGCAAAAGTTAGTAAAAGCAGTTTAAATTTGTCGTCTTAAAGAAAAAAGTGAATAAACAATAAAATAACAAAAAATCAAGGAATATAGGACACTGGTTATTATATAATTTATTAACCAGTGTCCTATATTCCTTGATTTTTTTTCCTTGGTTATTATATAATTTATTAGGCAGCGGCCGTAGCTCAGTGGTAGAGCACTGGGTTATCACCCAGCGGGCCCGGGTTCAATTCCCGGCTCGAGGACAAAAAGATCGTTCGGTCGCTCCCGTGGTTCGGAAGACACGTTAAGCCGTTGGTCCACCTGCATAGAAAACAAAAAAGTGCAGGCATTTCAGGCGAGGAGAACTATCAGTTAATTGCTGATCTCCCTCCACTAAAAGCTATACGATAATAATTATTAATTATATAATTTATTTGCTTTAATACCTTGTAGTTAAAATTCATATTATTGTGTTATTGCGAGTGTCAAAAGTAGTGTTTTTTATATACCGGGTCAAGTATAGAGATTTCACCTTTATCTTTACACCAAAGCATAGTTTAAAAGTTATGAAATTTTTGTGAATTATTAAACAATTTATTAAAGACTGCAATTTTTACTACACTATCTGATTAGAATTTTAAATTTTTATTCAGTTTCTGACACTACCGTACTTAAATTTTTAGATTGGCAGTTCATTGTATTCCTTGTTAATTACTTCAATTGTGTTTCTGTGGAACTGACTGTGTTTTTATATCCACCTCTAATACAGGGTGTCTCACGTAAGGTGTCTCAAATCGATTACAGATCAACTGTTGGTCCTACAATCTTGAAATAAAATCATTTCCCACTAAACTGACCCCAAGGAATAATTTAAAAATATTTTTAACTTTGTATAAATACAGGGTGTCCCAAAAACTGGGGGTCACAGGTTCGAATCTCAGAAATTTCAAATACAAACATATGTCATATTATACATCATTAGAAAGGTCTATTTAATACAAAAATTTTGGTGGAAACAGAATTTTGTTATCTTTATTCGTTTCAAAATGGCGTCCATTTTTGTAGCCAAAATCAAAATTTACGGAATACCCTGTAATTCTTTTATTATTTTCCATAAATGACTTCTGATTCAAAATACTTATTTGAAATAAGCTAAGCTTTACAATGATATGTCACAAGACAAATTTTATAAAAAAACTAAAATTTCAAAAATTTAATATTTTTGAAAATTTTTACATAAACAAAACTCAAAAATTTTAAATACAAACGCATGTCTTTTTGTATATCATATTAAAGCTCTCGTTAAACTGAACAACTTTGTAATTTAAACTAATGCCATATCTCTTTTGCTTTTGTAGTAATAACGTAAAAATGTCATTTTCCCATTTAACTTGCATGTTAATTTAATGGTATGGCAACAATGGAAGAAGGACTGCCATACTATCATGTCCTGATTAATTAACATGCAAGTTAAATGGGAAAATGGCATTTTTACGTTATTCCTACAAAACCAAAAGAGATACGGCATTAGTGTAAATTACAAAGTTGTTCAGTTTAACGAGAGTTTTAATATGATGTACAAAAAGACATGTGTTTGTATTTAAAATTTTTGAGTTTTGTTTATGTAAAAATTTTCAAAAATATTAAATTTTTGAAATTTTAGTTTTTTTATAAATTTTGTCTTGTGACATATCATTGTAAAGCTTAGCTTATTTCAAATAAGTATTTTGAATCAGAAGTCATTTATGACAAATAATAAAAAAATTACAGGGTATTCCGTAAATTTTGATTTTGGCTACAAAAATGGACGCCATTTTGAAACGAATAAAGATAACAAAATTCTGTTTCCACCAAAATTTTTGTATTAAATAGACCTTTCTAATGATGTATAATATGACATATGTTTGTATTTGAAATTTCCGAGATTCGAACCTGTGACCCCCAGTTTTTGGGACACCCTGTATTTATACAACGTTAAAAATATTTTTAAATTATTCCTTGGGGTCAATTTAGTGGGAAATGATTTTATTTCAAGATTGTAGGACAAACTGTTGATCTGTAATCGATTTGAGACACCTTACGTGAGACACCCTGTATAAATGCGTATGGAGCCATTTTTAATAAAGACATTAGTTAAATCTAAATCCCAACCACAAAATAAATTATCTAGCCTATCTATACTCTCCAACGGTTCATTAAATCTACAGTTACACCTCTTCGAAGATGAAGGTGTAGCATCTGTCAGCCATCAATAATTTTTAACTGGGCCCCAATCAATGCAGATTCGGCAATGATTAAACTAGTTCTAATTTTATAGACCATCAGTGGATGAAGTCGGCGTCTTGGTGGACACCAATGAGGCCAAGCTCCAGGCCACGGAAATGATAGTTCTGGTTTCGACTGACCTGCAATTTAAGTTCCCCAACATTAACATAGGCTATTTGTAACCATTTATAGTGAGAGATTTCTGGATGGATCAATCAATGGTGCATTCAATAAGTACCAGTACAAATAAGAACTGGATAGTGTAGGAACACTACTTATAGTTCAATGTCTGATGAAATGTTAAACAATTGATTTTCTGTCATGTTTTGCGTAATTCTAACTGAAAGGAGAAGACAAAACCACTCACTATTTATATAATTCAAAATACAACCACAAGAAAAAAATGTAATTCTCACTCATAAAATAATAGACCTCCAACTGAAACAATCCAAATTTTGTCTGACGCAAGGTTGATCAGTTGAAAATCTAGATGGTGAACTTAAATCATCGATGTATTCGGAGTAACAATATACTTTAGGTGCATTAGTTAGGATGACATTCGAGGATAACTAAAAACTAAGCCATTAAGGGTAAACATTTAATAACAACTAAGTGTTAATGTAACAATAACAAATATGTAAGAAAGGTCAGTGCAACCGAATTTTTAAAATCTATCCAGGTGCTCTTCTTTAATTTGGAGTTGATAGTTCCAAAAACAAGATAATCAAATTATTAACTGTTTGGCATTAGTTGTCACCCTAATTTACAGGGCCTTTCACCGTATTGCCTAATTTAGGGCTACATGTATTATTTAAACCTAAATTTATCAATGGAACAGAGTGCATTTCGGTGTAGTAATGATTTTATCAAAATCAATTCATAGCGATGAGAATTCTGTAAAACATGAGTATTACAGGAAATAATCGTGCTGTCCTATAAAGAAGAACACATGATATTTAACATTCATTCCATCCCAAGGACGAGATATACGTACAATAATAATAATTCAATATTTCTTTAGCAACGGTATTCTTCTTATTATTAAATATTTAATCTTAGGGTACGTAGTATCAGTATCCACGTTTGGACTATATAAACCCAAACTTAACTGACGGCCGGGCGGCGCGGCGCAGCGCCAGGGAGGGGCGCCATTGTATCTCGTCGCCCAAAGCAGAATACAAATTGCTAATTATGGGCTTCAGCTGCCAGAATAACAGCTTGTTTTGATTTTATCAAAACGATGTCTGAATGAGACACAAGAAAAGTTCAAGTTTCATCTTAGTAAAATCACGATCAAACGTTTGTGTGTGTGAAAGATTTGTTTCCCCTGACGGGAGAAATACTGTATCCTAGAAAATTTTGAATGAGATAAAGATGAATAATTACTCGGTTGGTTGTAATTATGAATTGCAGAACATGCTAGTTTAAAATAGACAACGGGTAAGCTGATTTTACGCTTGAGTTATCGAACTAAAAGAATATATTTTTAAAATTTCATGATATTCATAGACAGTGTTAGTATGTTTTATCCATCAGATAAGTATAATTTTAACATTAATTTTCCCAATAGAACCCGAAGCTATTAGTTATTGTTAGGCCCTGTTATGTCACTCTCCTTCCGAGAACTATAGAAGACGGCACAAGTTATGCTATATGGGAATGTCTATATGGAAGCTGATTTGTAGTCTCCAAACAATAAATCTGTTAAATTTGTGCATAAAACATTTTCCATTGGCATGTTTAAAATGTAAAATATGGATTTGAGTCCTTGCCACTCAGTTAGGAGTTTTCGTAATCCCCGGTTCCCCTGGCCCCTGATGCGCCATCTAAATGCATAAACGATTACCCGTGTGGGGGGAGGGGGGAGGGCTTGACAGATTAACTCCGGCGGCGCGGTGGCGCGGCGGCGGCGGGGTGTAGGAAGTGTGCCAATCACATCTTTGACCTTGACCCTGCCCCGGAGGCTACAATGCCTCCCGCGAGGGTCCCGTTTACGCGAGAGTCGGGATGTGCGTATCGTGCGTGTGTGCGTATGTGTGCGTACTCCTCCAGTTGTGGCCCCCGGGTCCCCGCGACACGCGGGTGTTGAGCCCCGTGATAGAGAGGACCGGGACAGGTCGGTGTGGTGTCTCGAGGCTACTTGGGTCGGCTGAGTGATTCTAGTTCTAGCATCTGCTCGTGCTATTATCTATCCTTTTGGGTCACGGTGTAATTTTCGAATCCAAAAACACCGTGAATCATGGATAAATTATTAGTCGTAATTCCTATTGTCGCCTGAAAAATGTTTAAGTTTTGTGATCTACATACAATAACTACAAAAACATCGTGTTTGACCATTAAAGACGTTGCAAGTTTAAACTTCAACCGTTAAAAGTAAGATAGGTTCTTCGTTTAAAAAATAATTTTAAAATCAAAACATAAAAGTCTAAGAGGGATAATAAAACTAGCACAAGGTAAAAATTTAATATTTACAATGTAGTTTACCATAAGATGACTTAGAATTACTAAAAAATTGGTGATAATTTCAACCCAAATTTGAAATATAGGATCTCAACTGGTTTGCAGCGACGAGTGCTGTAGTTGGAAGTTCTCCTCCGTGTAGACCTACGTGTCACAGCGCGTCAGTCGCACAAAGCCGTTTGGTACTTGGACAGCTCGGATTCCACTTTCGTCGCCTCTTCCTCCATTCAGTGGACGTTGGTGTTGTTCGGCGTCCCCGGAGCAGCGGCAGCGGCAGCGCCTCGTTGTGAGCGTCATTGTGGCGGATTATGTCCGCTAGTAGAGGCGATCATCGAGTGATTGATTGGCAAGCTCATTGTGGCGGTCAAACTGCGTGTTATACGCTGATAATAAGACCGTATCATCCGCGTTACCGGACACTCGCATTCATACGCACACACACGCACCTACGCCGCGTGAGGCTCACACACACACGCACTCACTTGAACAGTATCAAGCTGCGCGTGAAGTGTAATGCATGCAGTACAGATATCACATCTGTGATGATCTCATCAAATGCGATGAGATATGAGTGTTTCCATGACAACGTTTTTTTCTTTATTAGTTAATATTAAATTCGTTTAAGACTGCAACATTTTTGTAGCTTGTAATTTTATTGACATTATTACATGCAACTTGAACAAACGCCTTCAGATAGTTCTACTTGTTTGATAGGGTTATATGTTTTAAATGGAAGTTACAATAAAGCTTTTTGTACTAGGTTCATTTTTGTCCGGTCCACTCGCAATAATAAACTATGCCTATACTTAACTTTCAAACATGCCACTTACTCAATTTAGAACGATTAATTATGTTTCAAATTAAAATTATAGATGTAAGGATAAAAAATTGTTTTATAAAAATCAAATATATTTCTAACGTTAAGGGAACACGGTCGAAATTGTAAATTCATACAATGGACAACTTATAAACTGAACATTAACCTCGAAATCCAAGCTAACAACCATTATAGTATCGAGATGGCCAACATCTCATATCAGCTTTCTAGAACAATTCAGTATTGAATCAATTGTTAAAACAGTGAATTATTAAATCTTAATCGGTGGTCCAATATGGTATCAGTTTCATTCCATGTTGTTGATTAACGAGAACAAACAAATGGTCCAGAACTATAACCTTGAAGAACCCTAAACGATGTTTAAGAAATTCACATAAAATATCATAGAGGAAATGTGGAAAATAATTGATATCACAGGTGAACATGTAGAGAGGTTGATTGATAACGCGGCAGGCGCGGCGCGACGGAAGCGACAGGGTGTGACGCAATGCGACCCGCGGTACAGTTAGATCAAGACTCGATAATCAGGGTAGTGGTCCGCGGGCCCGCGGGCTGCTCAAAATTGGCCTGCATCTTGTTTTGAGTTCTCATTTCAACTGGATAGATATCATGCGAATCGTGCATGTGCTGGTCATTTGCGGCCGCTGTGATGGCCAAAATTGACCGGTAAATTAGGTCGATCCGGACTGGGCTCACCTTCTTCATTCATGCCACCTTGGTTACCAACCGGTAATGCTAGAAAACATATCCGGGAATTTTCCACAGAATCCTCAAGTGTTGAAATATGATTCGACTCTTATTCGACATTCGCTTTCCGGATGGTCATTTTTTTCTCGGATGGGCATTAGTGATACAAGTTAATTGGTTTGGATTGTGGATTTTGTATGTGTGAGCATAGTAGCTAATGATCGTAGACAACGTAGGTCTAAATTTAATAATATTTTATTCAAGCGTTGAAAAATTTTGTTAAATTTCTAGTTGAGTTCTTCTTGTTCTAACTCTTAAGCCTTAAATATTATTACGATAAGCTTTGGCTTTAAGTTTAAAACTAACCAACTCTAACGTAATTTAATTATCTAAAATAATATTAATACAAAAACTATTTGCAACGTAATGTTTTTAAGATTTAGATTTCATCTCCAACGTATTTGATCGTTTGAAAATTGGCTCTGTACATGAACTAATGCTTTTGTTCCCCAAAAAGTGATAAAAGGCTAAAATGTTTCATACTCACTATGGGTTTATTCCACGTTTAGTTCAAGAGTTGATAGTGCAATGGAATGCAGGGCATCATGGTGGCGTTTTATGATGGACAGTAAATCTTGTTCTGTAATCAAGCAACAGACGGTGCGAGGCTCAAAGGAACGCAGCGGCAGCTCTGGAGCACTAGCAAAATCTGTCTCAAGTACACAAATCCCTCCCTTTTGCTGGAAAAAATCAAGTGACTTAGCGATTAATCATAACGTAATAAGGTGACAAGTCAGGTTAAATCGTATTTTCAATTAAGAATGTACAAAAAAAGGTTGGCATGGTGCAGTATGGGCATCTAGTGCAAAAATAATATAGCTTTAAAACGACCAAGACTTCTCACATAAAGGCTTACTGATGTGACGATTTTACGAAACAAAATAGGCAAGGCGCCTCTTTATAAATGACATAATATTTAATAGTTCTAACTGCACTTCCTTAAAAATGGCATGTTATCTTACGATTAAAGTTGTTCGTGTAAAGTTATATAAATCCTGTACATAAAGAGCTTAGTTTCAAATATTTAATGAGAAAGACGAAACATTTATATTTTGTGTTTTCTTTATTTTGTTCATTGCTGGGCTGTTGTTATGTCCATCCCATTTCCCACAACCAAGGGGCAATAAATTCAGTTTATAAAACTTTAATTGTGTCTTTAGTTTTGAGGGAAGATAAAGAAGTACATTATTCATAACTGAATAATGCCATAGCTTGAAAGCTAATGCCCATTATTGGTAATCCTCATCATAAATATTTCCTTGAAATGAACCCATAACCTCCGTATAGCATGATGGATGTTTCCTTCCATGGTTTTGTTGCTCCGAAAATACGAAAACTATTTGAGCTCTCTCTTAAAATATTTTGTACTTGTCTGAGTAATTTTTTAACTTTATATTTATATTGATTCCGATGTTTATTGTATAGTCTTAACTACCGTGAAAGCTGTATATATTACAATTCAATTAACTATATCCATTATGGAACAAGTTCTCAGTGTATTATCTACTGATAAGCATAAGGAAGTTTTGTTTTTATGGTATACTGATAAATGGCTCACTTTCCGCCCACAGGCCTCGGCCTCTGCGGAAAGTTATTATTTCGTTGTAATGTTGTACAGTTTGTATGTTGTTCTATTTCGAAATAAATAAATTTGAATTTGAAAAAAAGAAAAAAAAATAGGCAGTTAGAATTTTGTATTTTGTGTCTATCTACGCCAGAGGCATTTTATAACGTTTTGACGGGGAACGGTCCAAACCCCAGTCTTGTTACTATCTAACATCGACCAGTTGTTAGAAAGCATCATTAATTAATAGCCCAATGACAAATTGCAACTGGGTCCAGAATCGATCCTTTAAAAAGCTACTAACTTTCCTCAGGATCGAACCAGCAACCTTTGGATTCAAAGGCGAGCACTCTAACCACTCAGCTACCCAGCCAGTTTAATAGAAGGCAAACGCTAGACAAAATATGTCTTAAATTACCTACTGCCGTGGCTCTTGGTACCCAAGGAGATACCTCGCCTCACAATTACAAGTACCGTACTGTCTCCAGATTTCTCTGCATATTGATTCCTACTTACTCCTCCCCAGTGTTCTTAGGTCTTTTCTTACTTGGTCTAACCATCTCAATTTTGGTCTTCCAGTAGGTCTTCTACCTTCCTTTTTAAACACATGACCGGCCCATCTCAATCTTTTACTTCTCACCTCGGCCACAATATCTGGATCTCTATATATCTCTCTAAACTCCCTGTTGTGCTTTATTCTCTCCTCTCCGTTTCCGAAGGATAGTCCATAGATTTTTCTTGGAATTTTATTTTCAAATACTATTGGTCGTTTTTTGTTTGTTTAGCGGCCAATTATCTGAGCCATATAGTAAGACTTGTCTTATTATGGTTTTGTAGATACGAATCTTTGTTTTGTGTGACAGTAGGCGAGAACTTAACAGTTTGTGGCATGCCGATAAACTTTTATGTGCTGCATTTAATCTTTGTTGTTTTTCTGAATCTTCTTCATTATTATTCGTCAGCTTTACTCCTAGATAAGAAAAATTGTTTACTTCATGAAGTTTGTGTCTTTCTATTTCTACATGATCTTTATTATTTAATTGGGTAGCTCTTCCACATTATATTATCTTGGTTTTGTCTTCATTGAGTTTTAAGCCTACCTTTTGAGCGTTGTTTATGAGTGTTGTGACATAACTTTGAATGCATGTTAGTTTTCGTCAAGAACTGCCACATCGTCTGCAAATGCCAAGATATGTTGGTTTCCATCGTAATTCCAGCTTCTAGTTTATGAAATTCTTTTAGTGTATCTTAAATTACACTTACATAATCATATAAAATATTTTGGTGCCCTCTGTAAACATTATCGTATTATGATAAAATATAAATTTATCTCTATTTTCAATAGATTCAGTAAAAAAGGAGTACGGTATTATATTTTGAGCAGATCTGAAGAACCGTTTGTATTCAAATTCACGTTAGACATTTTGTGGACATTCGTCCTCTTTGACTCGTTGCTCCGCTGATGAAGCCTCACTGTCGCCGTCAAGCCCACGTTTAATTGCAGTGTTTTCACAACCCCTCGCGACCCAGTGCCTCCCGCGACCGCCGCAGCACGGTACAGCCCGCCGCCTACCGGGTCCCACAATGGCGCGATTGTTATTCGACTGACTACGACGACCCACTTCTATTCGCGAATCACCTGTCGATAAGTGCAAGTCACTTTTCACCCCCCCCCCCTTCATTTGTCCTCAGAAGGAGAATAGGACCCGGACCCAGCAGCCCCCTGCAGTCATTAAACGTAATGCCACTCGGTTACTTTTATAAGTCAACAGAGGTTTGAAGAGGTATAAAATCAAATGCCTAGAAGGTTGCGGGTTCCTCCCCCTGCCTCATTAACACTTTATTGTTTGCGTTTCGAGTTGCTTGTTATCTGCAAGAGTACGGTTTGCCATTATATCATAGAATTTAACGAGCGATCCTTAAGGGACCAGTTCTTAGGGTCTTAATGTGCAAAGATCATGCTAATCAAAGGCTGTAAAGACTAGGGGCATTACAATAGTTTTGATGTTAGTTTATCTGATAGGAATTTCTGCATAATATCTTTAGCTATATACACTAGTCACTAACATGAATAGACTTCTAATAGCATAGTTGGTGGGTGTGTTTGAAACCTATTTTATGGTATGGTGCAATCTTCTGCGGCATACATTAAGTGCAAGTGACATAGGAAAGGTTAATCAGTATCTCTTAAACTCTTAACTCCTATTAACTAAGGATGAAACCCTTGAACCTGAAGGTTATGTTTATGTTGTGGTAAAGTGTTTTTGCAGCATTGCAAATCCTCTGGCGCGGTGTAGACTACACGAAGCTTCAAAATTTCAGTATCAAGCGAAATTAATTGGGTAACAAGTCTGATAATATCATACATGACTGTGATAAGGCTATAAAATATGCTTTAATCATTTAATTTTCTTTCGTAGAAATTGCAAGTTCTTCATAACTGAAGCTCATAACATGATTTTTACTGGAATATGTTACAAACCTATTTATTGATAAGAAAAGGGCATTGTGATGTAAAATCCACCAATAATTTTAAACGAATTGTTAATGTGATTGAAATTAAACTTTAAAGAATAAAACTACATTTTTATACACACTGAAATTCAGAGAGAATCAATGAAGCGACATTTTTGTAACGAATTCTCTGGTTGACTTGCGATCTTAAACTGGGTATGAATCTGTTTAATAAGCTTACGGTGACGATCGTGGATATGTGGTCTGTCTGAACACTTGACATGATTGGCAAACGATGACTGGCTGGGCGGCCTTTCACCCGACCTTGACTCGGAGACCGAGGAAGGGAAAGGAAGAGGTTCCGTAGTTGTGAGATGTCCAATCAGTGACTATTTTATATTTTGAGGCTATACAACCAACTTTTTTTGCCTTCCTAATGAATATACTAGTTTACTCTACAAACATTGAGGCAACAAAAAGAAAACAAGACCATACTTTCAGCTGGACATTACGTTCTAATATTACCATCGAGATTAAACTAGATATAGTAGAGTGATAAACACACGATCATTTGCCGTCCCCTTTTGATTAGTGCCATTTTTCCCACGATTCCCACCGTTTTCTTGGTAATCATCCCACACTTTACCCTCATTTCCTTGGTTACTAGTAAAGGGGTTCTGATTGGTCACTTAAAGGTTCAAAAAATTATACTTGTAAAACATCAGATTATTTTTGTTTGTTTTTAAAACTACTGATGCGATAGGCCTTGATAAAGCTATTGAGATTGGTTCCCATATAGCAACGACGGGTTAAGTGAGGGTAAAATGGCAGTTAACAGATGGGAATGTGTCCAAATAAAGGACTGGTATCCAAGGAAACGGCGGGAATCGTGGGTAAAATGTCGCTAATCAAAAGGGGACATATTTCTCTATCTTTGTAGCACTCTATTAAAATCATTGGGTGGCAATGATTTTGTTCTCACTGGAAATGAACCCTTGGTTATGTACATAGGCGTCATTTGGGGGGGGAGCAAGGGGGGGGCAGTTGCCCCCCCAATAATCTTGGTGGTTTTTTTTTATAATTGGAAATTAAAATGTTAGGTTATGTAATATGGTGAAATATTTGAATGTAACAATTATAAACTTCTGAATCAGACTTTAACTAAATGTCTACTTTGTATTATTTACACAAAACTATTAAATTGACTCATTCTGCAATCGTCATCTGTAGCAGGAAATCCCATCTCACGTCTGTTGAGTTGTTACGGCTCCGGTCTACCTGCACGAACGACGTTACCGAATGCCGCCTCTCGGCCGTAGCGCTAGGCGAGTTCCGCGAGTTTGATGGCTGCAGAGGTTTACGGGAATCGTGTTTTAAAATTAACAAATTATGATAGAGATTGACTCTTAACTTTTTGTAAAAGTAGAAAGACGGATTTCGTCTTCTCTGGTTTTAGAATTTTTTTATAAAATTTATAATTTCAGTTATAACTGTCTAAAATCGTCTGTTTTTTCTAGGGGCAAGTTTTAAAGATGCAGAGGTTTACGGGGATCGTGTTTTAAAACTAACCAATTAAGATAGAGATTGGCTCTTAACTTTTCCTAAAAGTAAAAAGACGGATCTCGTCGGTTCTATTTTTAGAATTTTTAAAAACCATTTCTAATTTTAGCTATAACTAACTGTTTAAAATCATCTTTTTTTCTCGATTTTTAACTTAAGTTTTCCATTAGTTTTGATAACACTACCAAAGTGAGATTACCAAAGTGTAAGAAAGGAAATTTAGCATCGTTATTTTTCTTTAATATGACACATTAGTTGTAGCTCTATGCTGCATTTAGCAAAAGATAAAAGTGTTCTAAAAACCCTTGCATTTGTTTCGAGAAAAACAGATGATTTTAGACAGTTAGGCCTATATTTGAAATTAAAAATTTTATTTAAATAAAATTCTAAAAACAGAGCCGAAGAGACCCGTCTCTTAAATTTTAGAAAAGTTAAGATCCAATCTCTATCTTAATTGGTTAGTTTTAAAACACGGTCCCCGTAAACCTCTGCATCTATAAAACTTTTTGCCACTAAAAACAGATGATTTTAGACAGTTATAACTGAAACTAGAAATTGTATTTAAAAATTCTAAAACCAGAGAAGACGAGATCCGTCTCTCTACTTTTTAGAAAAAGTTAAGAGCCAGTCTCTATCTTAATTAGTTAACTTTAAAACACGATTCCCGTAAACCTCTGCACTGTCTGCAGCCATCAAACTCGCCTAGCGCTACGGCCGCGAGGCGGCATTCGGTAACGTCGTTCGGGCTCAGGTAGACCGGAGCCTTGCCTTGGTTAAATAACCTCTTTCGTGTGAAAAGGTAGATATAGTACCTTCGCTGATGTCCGATGTTTACACTGTTGTTTACTTGAAAATCAATCAATTTCCTTACTGATGGCTAATCAAATGGGAAAATTACAAACTTTAAGGACTTGAAGATCCTTTTTTTAATGGACAATTTACCAATTCACTTTAGAAACAACTTCACGCCGAGCTCTATCCAATGGCACTAACATCATTAAAATATATTGCAAATTTTGGGAGGAGTTTCTTGTACAAAAACCCGTATCACGTATTAAATATGTATAGATGATTTTGTAAATCATTATTTATCTTTTTTTAATCACTTAGTAATTTTTTACCTCTCTTGTCCTCAATAAAAATTTAATTTTTTTTAGGTAATGTAATGGGCAATATACCGTAGCTGTACTGATCCTAACCAACAGTGTGGTTAAATGTTAAATGATTTTTTGTCCCTTATATGGCAGACTGCAAAGGTGCTTTGTCAAAAACTAATTTTTGATAAAGATAAAACAATGTGTTTTACCATACAAACCTATGGAGTTTTTGTCTATGTAGCCGAGTGTAAAACTTTAGAGTTGTAAATAATAGACAATAAAAATAACTAAATAGTTATAAAATGATGTTTTTTATTTTAACGATTTAGTATCCATTAACCAATTAAATCCACTAAATTTTTTAAGGTGTTTTACATCACAGCAACCACTGGCAGTTCCAGAAGAATAGTGACTTTCTACAAATAGAAACATGTTATATAATCAAATTTTACATGCATTTGGGTATTGTTTTCATGTTTTTGTGAGATTATATTATAAGTTCACATTTTATGGACAGCTTAGTGTCACAATGTACACTTAGTTAGCTTTTATTCACAGTTTATAGCGAAATTTAAGATGTTTGGCGTATTTGTGGGAAGGGGGGAGGGGGTATGACCTTATGAAAATCTTGCCCCCCCAATCAGAATGCTGAAATGACGCCTATGGTTATGTATAAATCAAAATCTTAACGCCCACCGCCGCGGCATTGGGCTTCTATTTAAGATAGAGTTAGTATAGAACGATGTTGAATAAGGGCTGTACTTAACATTATAAAAATAATTGTTGGTAGCATAGCAGCCGCGGAGCACGTGCAGTGGACGGTATGTGGAGTAGTGAAACCGTGGTGTAACGTGGAGTTGTGTTCAGAGCCGAGGTATGGGCCTCTGTGGTAATTTGTAGTTTACGAGCGCCGAATAAGGCCACCGGAAACGCTGGTAAATAATTCATCCCGGCCGTGGCGATGTTGATGTGCAGTAGCAGCGGTAGGGTGGCTGTAAACCGGGTAGCATACAATGCTGTGGGGCGCTGGAATAAATGCATTTCAATTTTCAGTCCACTCTTAAGCAAATATAAAAGATTGATCGCATCTCATCAATATCCCGAACACACGTAATTCTGCTTTGTGTTTCAGATTTGTGTGTGGCTCCTACGCTTGTGTGATGAATTTTGTGTCTCAGATCGTCCCCTTGATGGACAGGCATATCAAATAATTTTTTGTCGATGTATAATTATTAAACTGGCTAACTGTTTGTCAATTATGACCCAGAAAGAATTTCTGTATCAAAATAATCTGTAACCTCGTGTATTCGGATCAGTACATATGATGCGTTATGAGATTATGCTCAAAGTGTCACTTATCCCCTAAGTGGTAGGAAGGTGAAACTTGTTACGTTATCGCGTTGTCATCTTGGCCTCAGCCACATGTTCACGGCTGATTTGCGTTATGGTCCCGGTTGTGTCGGTTGGCAGGCCACGCGCCTCGCGCCCACTTTTTTAATTACACAGTGGCAAACTAATCTCGCCAAAGAGTAACAAGGATTTCTCTCGTGCTGATAATTACAGCAAAATGATTGTCATTTTACACAACGCATTTCAATTGCAGACCCAAATACATGTAATCCGATTACTAACTGGGTCCGGGTAATACAAAAATTAAAATTATAAAAAGCTCTAATTAATTGTAGGTTAAGTAATAAAACCTCAATTCCTGCTTAATAAAAATTAGGAACTTAGCAACTTAGAAAATATAGAAAACATTGATAATTAAAACTTTAGAGGATGAAAGACGAATGGTTTGGTAAAGGGATTTAATGAAAACAAGTTTTGCGGTAGAGGGAATTCGGGTAATGCAGTCGATGCATTCTGCAGTTTATTTTATGAGATTCAAGCATGCATGGCGTTCGTTAGGAAAATAACAATTTTATCACAAACGGTACAATAAAACCACATGGTTAATCTATATTTTTAAGGACACGGTCTTTGCGATGATTAACGATATTGAATTGATTGTCAACTTAATTGACAGTAATCAATTTATTACATTTTTACACAGCTATAAACCAATCTCTCCGATAGTATTGATTTCAAAATCGAACCTTTTCAACTATTAATTAGCGTCAACGCTAGTAATAATTTTGTTGGGACCGTTGCGTTTTAAGTATTTTAAAACGCTGACGAATTATATGATTAATTACTGGAAATCTAAAAATATCCTTTTATACGTAGTATGCTGAAAACATTTAATAGCAGTTTTGCTCACTAGGAGCAAAAGTGGCTCTTTTTAGTGCGCAATCGTGTTTTTAAAACGAGGCGCAGCCGACTAAGCACTAAAAAGACACTTTTGCTCCGAGCGATGAACAAAGTTTTTTTTATCATAATGCGGAATTGCCACTTTTAATATTTTAAAATGATGAAAGTTGTATTTTCGATGTTAAATTTACAAAGTAAGTAATGTAAAGTGTTTACATTTCTGTTATTTACAAACAATGCATTATATAACGTTTGAATTTCCTAAAAAAAAAAGAAACGTTTTTGGAACTATTGAGAGAACAAAAAACAGGCAGATTTTGAGCAGAATGATAAAAAAGCAAGTTTTAATATCTTTAGTATAAAAAGTGGTGAGGCATCTATAGATTGTATTGTCTAAGTAGACTTGCAATGTTACCAACAATAACAAGTCTGTATCTCAACATTGTATTTATTTCAACGTACGTTAATTATGACATGTTTTTTATAATATAAAATAACTTGTTGTATTCCCGGAATATTCTTCCTAAAAAAGGTTTATTAAGTATAATTCGAAACTAAAAACATGATACTGAAAGTAAAGTTGTTGTTGTTTTGTAGAAAACTTGTATTGTGGTTTTCCCATACGAAACAATAAAATGAGTGTCAAACATTATTGAAACAGAGTTTGGCAAGGCAGCGCCTGCCCGGTGGGGGGCCTGTAGATTACAACAACAGGCGACAGTGACAAATACATCACTGGCCGAACCGTTACTGACAAGGTAATTGTTGGCAATATAGGCAAGAGTGGCGTTCCTCTCTCGCCGACGGATGAGGACACTGCTTTGGTGTTGAAAAAAAAATCATGAAGATTAAAATAAAACCTTGTAGAAAGCAATCAAGAGATAATTTAATATCTGATTTATTAAATGAGATGTTCATAAAAGTAATTAATAAAATTTAAAATCCTGTGAGTCAGTAACCAAAGGTCAGATTGGGTTTAAAACCAAAGTTTTTAACAATTACCACTTGAAGATTTGGTACACCTACATACATTTTCAACTTTGTAGCATGTCGGTAGTTCACAAATTAGTGATGATGATTGAGTGAATATGGCTTTACACTTTTTATACAAATCAAAACAAGACTCACCCCACCTTAGTAAAGTTTTTGAGATTTGAAAAATATGTTTAGATCTAGTCGGGGCTTCTTTGGTACAGTAAGTAGGAGACTCTACTTTATTCACAAGGAAAATCATATGAAATTCGGAACATAAGGAGGAAAAACATAAACAAATAAATAGGAAACGGAAGTCTAGTTTGAGACATGTAGATGATCGGAGGCGGTTACAGCTGCAGCCCATCCGGAACTTGGTATTGTACCGCTGAGAACTGGCCCTCGCGTGCAGGACTATGGGACACATTGCAGGACTGTTGTGAGGAGCGCCGATATCTACGTTGTCCCCTCCGAGGGTCTTATATTGAAATCTACATCTCAGTCTTTACCCCAAAACAAAACTGCTCGACACCTTCTTAATTACAGGTAACAAGCAGTGCAATGAGCTGAACATGGATTTTGGTCACAATCAACGAAATATTATTGCTGTTGTTGATTGTTTATCATGTTGGAGCATGTTTTTAAACCATCAATCATCGCTGTTTAGAGGGGAACATTAATCAACTTTTCAATGATTAATAATAGGACCACTCACCAAGTGGTATTAGGCTAATTCTATTACTATTTTCTCTCTAGGAGAAACACTATTGTGGTAGGTACCAAGGAAAACACATGTTTACGCCGGAGCTATAAAGAAATATTGGCAAATTTCTTTGTTGGCAACAGATGTTTGCAACCAAAGTTTCCAAAATTTCTTTGAGCGACTTTATTTTGTAGCCAACATTTCCCCCACCTCTCAAGGCAATCTCGGTGCGACCATGTTTCCAAAAAAATATTGTTGGAAGAACGTGTTGCAAACACGTGTTATCACGCAAAAAATGCAACATTTTTGTCGTTTTCTTAAAGTTGCAAACAAAAATGGTATTACGCGTTTGCAACTTCGTATAACTATAATCGTAATAAAATAATTGTGATTTAACCAAATTATAAATACAATTTTTTTTTGGTTAGTACAACTGATTGTCAAAGAATATAGTGTTTGCTTAATTTAATAGATTAGGTATCCTACAAAAAATCAACAAATCTTGAAGAGGCCAATGGAAGTGATGAAATAGGGTCAGACTCATCGCGACGGAGGTTTACAACTATTATGATTAAGTGCTGATGTTAACTAGTTAAACTGGTTTAGCGAGGCACTAAACCTAGTGTCGTGACTGGTCTCATAGTGGCCATCCTGATATACTAGAGATACTGCAGAGCCATGTGGCTAGGACCTAGGAGTGACCGGATACATATTCGACAACCGGCAATCTTGTGCAACTCCGGCAATCTTCGGCAACTTCCGGCAATCCCCGCTATTATCGTGGTCAGCGGGTCAAACGTACAGGTGACCTCGAATCCCCCGGCGCTCGGAATAGTTTATTGATCATTTACAGTCTGTGGGAGAAGGATATTTTTAGGAGGCGGATAATTCCGCAGGTCCTGTTAACGCAAATTAATAACTCCGTAGATTTGAACGTGGATACTTTTGCACGCCCACTTAAATAATTTATTTGGATACAGCAATTAATTTCGTAGATTTGTTATAGCACGTTATTTCATAGATGAACGATATAGAGGAAGTGTAAATCAAACTTCTTATAAGTTCATCAAAGTTATCACAACCACAGTCACGTTTGATTAAAAGCAATCAGCTAAAGCACCTTTGGACAAATTTCGCTTGACTTTTGAAGTGTGTACAGTCAATAATTGTGTTAATTTTTAAATCAATCATATTTACTTCCAAGTCGAGTGTAACTTTGCTTATATTCAATAGAGTTTGATAGAAGCTAATTACATGAACCATAATTATATAACTGGAATAAAAAAATGTTTAAAGAATTCACCATTATAATGGAAAATCCAAAACAAACTATGCTTTTTCTGAATTATCATCAATGAATGAAGAAACTATCAAGCTTCAATTAAACATGCATAATTTATTACAAGTTAATTTATCCAAGCAATTTAATGGAATGTAATGAATGGGTGAATGAATTTTGATCTTGGTACAGAACATATAAATACATAACTAGCCCATATATAATTACAATAACATACAATGAAACTAATCTCAAAATTTGCAAAAAAAAAAAAAACTGTGGGTGTGGAGTGAGTCGAACATAGTCCATAAAAAAGACAAATCAAATATTTCTCTAGATTAAAACAAAATTCTGTTGCAAATAAGAAAATGGCGATAAAACACTTGAAACTACGCAAATTCTTTATCATCAACTAACAGGATAAACTAACCGAACGGCCGAGAAAATTTCAGCAACTAATCCGCTGGTCAATTTTTACTGCAATATACTCTCCGAATCAAAATACAGGTCTATTACAGGCTTATTGATTTGCATTTCCGATTAAAATACCTGATGGTCAAGTGGCCAGTGCCACAGAAAAACCAAACGATACAGAACGCTCACCGATAGTTCAAGACGACGCCGCAGCAAGCAGCACCGTCGCGCTCATGGCTAGAATCGCATATTTTCGCTCCCGCCACTAGAATTCAAACCGTCTGCGATCAGCTGTGTTGCCAAGTTGTACCGGAAGCCCCCTCCACTCCGACCAACGTACGCTACACGGCCCGGCGCGACGGCCGGGGCTGGCGCGATCGCGCGGATTATTGCTCTGTATCTGTAGCAACACTCCGCTTTGCTCCATCAGAATAGAAGGCATAATATCTATTCCCGTGATCTCGACTCGTATGACTCTGTGAATTTATTTTCACCAATTCCATTCAAAATTGATTATATTAATAGGCCTACTGCAAAAAACTCTTTGATTTTTACATTGTCATCAGAGATCCTTGCGAAATATTATATTGGATGAACGATAGAATATTTCATCGCCACTTCGCTTTCCTATTTTTCATATTTAGTATATTAATGTCATAATCGCCCAGATACTGCAGACTGTAGATTATTCGACACAGCCAGAATGTACGATAATTAGGAATGAAAAATATCAATTTTAGCTATGATGTAGACAAAGTTATTTGTACCGTATTGAAAATTTTAGAGGCGCTTAATCGTGGCGACAGTGTCGTTATTCCACGATGTTCAGTGTGTTTTTTACAACTTTACTTCATGCGTATTTTTTTAGAATTCAGGGCTATGTTAAATGAAAGATAACTAATAAGTTTATTTTAACTTAAATGTTTACAATATATTTTTTGCTTCAGTATTATTATAGCCTACGTCAAAATCACTAATTTTAATTCAAACACTTTACTCTTGATAAAATCACGTCTCCATGATTATAACATGTCAATCAAAATTAACAGCAAAATAAACAAAATTAAATGGGGACAGCCCATTGAATAAATAGTTTGGCCCTCGAAAACCAGAGGAAAATAAAGCTACGATACTATAGGCCTATAACATTACTTCTTCTTACTGTCAAGGAAGCGCTTATTCTCTTTTACCCTCTTAAATGTAAAAATGAGCATATTTGTTTCCAAAAATCAATACAACAAACTTCTGAAAAATTATTTGGGGCATCCGATTTTATTCACCCAATCAGCATAATTTGTTAATAAAAAATACGTCTTGGTGCTATCTTGTTTCAAGGGTGGCGTTCTTACTTCCCCATAAGGATGCCCTTGCTCCTTCGGTTCTGTATACATTTACGGTAATTGAACCTTTGACACCACGGTAATATGGTTTTCCCAACAAAAGAAATTCAATAAAAAGCCCACAATTGAAAGTACTGTAGCTTTGAAGAGCAATATCACCCTTTTTTTTAAATATAACAACCAATACATATTGCATGTCAAAATATACAACATTTTATTTATTAAAGTTTACTAACTCAAAATTTAGCTGTCTTAATGGTTCAAAAGCTAGTCAGCAAAACCTTATAAAACTATAGCTGCCATTTGAAAAAATTTCTATAGCAGGTGAGGGCAGCGTCGGAGAGTGTTAGACTTTTCACCATCGTTTTTCTCAGGTTATTTTACATAGGAATCGGTCAAAAATATATTAGTTTGCAATTACTTCCGGGTTGAGCTATTTTTTGAGCTACCGGTAATTTTACTAGACTATTATATAATATTGTGTAGATTGAATATTTTACTGTTGGTACCAGGGGGCCGAGCTTATGCTCGGAAAAAATTATTAAGCGTCATTTTCCTTTCTCAGATACATTAATTATGTAATTAGATCACGTAATTATGACTTTATTATATGCTATTTAAAATTAAACTGTGTACAGTAAATCAGAGCATTTCATTTATGTTTTACAACAGACAAGCATCGGTAGCTCCGCTCACTCGCCCCCTTCCTTTTTTAGACAAGCTGAAGAGCTCGATCGCTTCGCTCACTCGCCAAACCAAAGGTGCTGCACTTTTGTATGAATTTACTGAACCGGAGAACCGCAGTTTAAATATGTTACACATTAGTTCCATATTAGAATCCATAAGGCTAATCTTTATATTAAAAAAAAAATAATAATAAATAACTTGATACACAGGTTATCACAAAAAACGTGACTGGATATCCATATTCGCATTCTTCACATATATATAAATCGAAAATTTGTATAAAATTTTTTAGATTTCAACTTTGTTTAGCCGCTATCCACCATTTTATTTTTTACACTAAACAAATTATATTTTCGTAGCGAGATCATTGTACTTAGTTCTTATTTTGAATGGGCCTCTATCACACAAATTTTCATTTTCCCAAAAAAATAATTGTTTTCATATGTGAATTTTCAAAATGATGGCCATTTTAGTCATGCTTTAATTTATATAAATTTTTATGTACAGTAATGATTTATATGTATGGTATTCATGAACCCTTTGAGAAGGGCACCCATTTTTTAAATATTTTATTCAATCTTGACAAATAATTCATAACTTATTTCATTTTTGTTGGCTTTGTTTTATATACCATGCCCAGTACAGTGTGTTTCATATGTATATACTGTATTACAACTTTCCTTTATTTGTATTTTAATTAATTCTTCTCAATATTAGTAATTTATATTATACATTTAGTTTATTGTTGCCAATTTCAACTAAATAATATTGATTTGTTTCTATCTCGTACCCTGCATAACAACTGCTGTGTTACAATACTTCAGTGAAATGTCGAATGGGTAGTATTGGTTCCCAAAGTGTTCCCATGATTCATGCTGGAAATTTGTCCAATTGTCTCTTTAAATAACATGTATCGTTCGGTATCTCCTAGTTTTGATCTGTATAAAATCTTTAATTGACTATTGAATGTTTTAAAACTGTAAAGTATAATCGTGTTGAATAAATCCTATAAAGCATAGAAAATACTAGGAAAATATATTATTTAAATGTATATTTCTAAGCAATGCATCATTATAATTGGCAAAGTAATCATAACGAATAAAATTAGTGTGTCATATGTGCATCACAACTTTCTTTAACGTCATTTATAATTACTAGTCTACTTGTTGCTCGAGATCGAGCAATTTATTTTTATACAATACAAAAATAACATTGAGTACTAAATCAACGACATCCAACCAATCCGATATTGTGAATATCAGTAATCACAAAAAACTACACTTTTTTACATACATATGTACATATGCTATACATTAACATATGTTTAAAAATGTTCAAACCAAACCCAAAGTTATTGTATTCTAGTGGGAAAGTTTCAAAATAAATTTTTGTATATAGCACCCTTATTTTTGTCCGATTTTCATCAGTTTTTTCGGAAAAAACTACAGACCAAACCCTATCCAACGACACCAAAAACTTTAATATCGGTTGAAAATTGTAGGAGGAGTTCTCAACACAAAAAAAACCCCTTAGCGTATTAAATAACTAGGAGTACGCTTGTTCCGCGCGGATGGGGATGAACGGCAACACAAAACCACTAATCCTAGTTCCAAGATTTAAAAATAAAATAAAATAAAATAAAATAAATAAAAAATAACACATGAATCAAATTACACATATTAACTTCATAGGAAGAGTTTTTTAAGGTTTTTAATGGTATTCAATATTTTTTACCAGTATTTTCATTTGCTCTAATAATAAAATATATTGTTACATCTTCAAAACAAGTAGCAAACAATCTTGTAAGTTGCAAAATAAAAAATTTAGAGTGATGATTTTTAATTTCCTAATACTGTATACAGGGTGTCACAAAAAAGTGTCCCTGGCTATATAGGACCTGATTCTACATGCAAAAATAAGTCGAAAATAAAGAATAACAATTTTTGGATTTCGGCTTAGTTTAGCCGTAATCCGCAATTTTGTTTTTGATACATAATAATTTTTATTTCCGTGGCTGTTCGTTATATTAAGTTCATATTTGGCATGAACCTTTATGATAGCAATGTCCATTTTCAGGAAAAAATATTTTTGTCCGATGTGTATTTTCGAAATGGCGGCCATTTTATATTTTTAAAATCAAATCTCTCAAAACCGGTAAATTTTATCAAACTTTTACAAGAGACAAAAAAGTTGACAACTAAAATTGCCTAACTAATGGTACCAAGATTGTAAGTATCGAACAACAAATAACGGAGTGATTGCCATTTGGTTGTCATTTGTCAGAATAACTTTTATTTATTCGTAAATTGTGGGAACATAAACAACATAACATGATAACATAACCTCTCTATTTAAAAAGGGGCTGTATAGTAACGTTTGTATTCTTGTTTGTGTCACTGCCATCTACATCTGACATCTGACGCTCACTCTTAAATGATTTAAATTAATGTTTTTTTCGGTCATTTGCCAATTAAAATTCCTCAAATATTATTTTGGTAAATATTTTTTCTTTATTGTTTGTTAATAAAAAAATTATGTTTTTAGTATTCATAACCTATTTCAAAATATTTCATAAATAACAAATTATTTAGTACAGTGTCACAACATGCAGAAAATAGTTTCCATAACACATGTTTCCTCTATGTCTGACAAGAAAGAAAAATAACACCGTTGTTAACGTAGAATAAAGCACCGTTATTTTTGGTCTACAATGCATTTCTTATGGGAAATTAAATTACGTCTCATTACTTTATTACTTAACAGAATAACTTCACAAACGAACTCGACCTGTAAAATTACGCCTAAAATCTACTGTGAAAGTTTGAAGTCGATCCGAGGCTTTTTGCAAACGTAATCGCGTTACAAAAAATAGGAGTTTGTCACTACAGTGAGGTTGTTAACAGTCATGTAGCCTATGAGGATTCACTCCTCTTCTATCCGTTCATCCAATTATAGATAGTTTCTCAATTTAAGGAAGTGCATTGCACAAAAAATTAGGCTACAGAAGAGAGTCAGTTATCGTAACTAATTGGGACTAGGGCCGGTTTTTGTTTGGTTTCAAGGCTTACATACAATAATCAAATTGTTCATATGTATAAACAAACACAAAACTTATTTACCCTTTATAGCCATAAAACAGTTTGGTTGACTGTAAAAAAAAAAAAAAAAAAAAAAACTCATGTAATCTGTAGGCTTCGATAGAAAAGAGATCAAAACCATAAATTACACATTTCTTTATATTCGTATACACTTGGCCAATGTTTCACGTTATGCAAAAGTTTTTATTCTATTCTTAACACTGAATTTTAAGCTGTTCGGGGTTCAAATAATTGAAGTTCGAATAGTCATATCCTAATGAGGTTTTTATACTGTAGGCCTATTACATTATTACTGTATACCAATTAATTTAGCCACAAATGTTACTTCACAACAGTATCAATCTCCAAAATGTATCTACCATTAATGCAAAAACTTTATTTTTCTCGATTAATGTTTGTTACAATACATGTAAGATTTTTTTACTTTGAATTTGTGTTTTAGCGAATTTCCCATAGGGAATAAGCTATTACCGTAGGTCTCATGGTAAGACCTAAGCCCGGGACCATGTTACTTTTCGTTTTTAGGTGCCCAGAGACCAAAAATAATAGTCATTAAAATTTTTATATATATATATATATATATATATGTATATATATATGTATATATGTATATATATATGTATATATGTATATATATATATATATATATATATATATATATATATATATATATATATATATATATATATATATATATATATGTATGTGTCCCTAGACACGATAACTCTCGTAAAAAAGGTCCGATCGACACCAAATTTGGTAGAGATGTGTAATCCTACGTTTATTTGGATGAGTTCGTAAACCAGACAAATCGACCTACCGGAAGGAGTAGTTTTTGGGGGTTTTGTACCCAAAAATGGGTTTTTTTTGCATTTTTCATATGTAAATTTAAAAAATTTTAAATTTTTATTTTGACTATTGGATTCAGCTTAAAAAAACACACAATTTAGTATTTTGAAGCTTTGCTCTATCTCCAATGGTTACCGAGATATTACAAAGTCTAAAGACAGTACATTGTAATTTGGGGCTCCTATGTTAATCTTATGGAGAATAAGGATGTGCTAATATTTCAATTATTAACCAATATTTTTGGTTGAAACTTGGTATTCAGCTTCATTTGGTTGAGATTAATCCATTTATTGTAAAAAAATCTTGGTTTTTGTGCTTATCATAGCAGCAAACCTGCATACTCCTTTCCCATGTTAATCATATGGAGAATAGGCAAACTCCTTTAGCAATGGACAGATATTGATGAAACTTAGTATATGGCTTCATATGGTCGAGATAATTATGTTTTTAAGCTAAAAACCTACTTTTAGTGTTCCCCAAGGCAGCATACCTGCATACTCTTTCATTATTTATCATAAGGAGAATAGACATTTATTTCCCTATTTATGGCATGTGAAGATACTTTGTTTACAGGTTTATCTGATTAAAATTAATATTACTAATTTGGAAATTCGCTGAGTACGCAGGTCTGCTGCGACGGGGGTATTATTTCACTGTTGCATACCAGATTTGAATTACTTTACATCACTAATATGCTTTTTGACAGTTGCTTTTCTAAACAGTTGATCATTACCTTTTACAACTGTGTCTTTTTATCTACAAACAGGGGAGTTACTGTAATAAATTATTATATAAATAATAATTATTATTACTTATTAAAAATATATTTGATAAAGTAGACCCTACAATTTGAAAAAATGTTTACAAGTTTAATTGGTGGATATGTTTAAAAACATGTTTGTTGAAAAAAATTTGAGGATTCAATATCTCTGCCGACCGTCCATTTAAAAGGGGTTAACTTTATAGAAAATATAAGTAAACCCACAAAAAGCTAAGACAAAATTTAATTTTTAACTAAATAAAGTATAATGTTCCATTAACATAACAAACAATGCAAGTTAGTTTTACGTGATAACAGTTTTTTAATGAGATAACAGGTTATGAGCAACTGGAAAATATTATAACTGTAGCGAATTTCCTTTTCCGACGTCTTCTCTCACACCAAAATGTACTTCAGTGTACGATGATTAGGCTCGGGCTAATCGTACACGACATGGTGACCTGCTAAGCAAACGAGACAGGTGTACACGACCATGGTGGCAGAGGCAGCGGGCTCAGTGCTCGCTGTCGAGGTCCATTTCCCTGGCCCGGCCATGTTGGAAATTTGATATGAAAATCATACCACGATTTAATACTCAATTAGTACTATTTAATACCCGAACGTTAGATTTAATACTCTTAATACAACAGATTTATTAAGAAGAATCTTGTGGCCGGGCCAGGGAAATGCTAGCCCGGCCATGTTGGAAAATGCAGATTTCGACCACGTGGTGATTTAATACTCAATTAGTACTATTTAGTACCCAAGTGATAGAATTAATACTCTAAAAATAAATGAGTTATAAGCCATATCGTGTGGCCGGGCCAGGGAAATGCCAGCCCGGCCATGTCGAAAAATGCGAATTTTAACCACACCAGGATTTAATACTCAATTAGTACTATTTAGTACCCAAATATTAGATTTAGTACTCCAACCATTATTGAGTTATAAACCCTTATGTATGTGGTGGGAGCCGTAAGCGCCAGCCCGGTCACAAAGGAAGATTCAAATTTCAACTGTGTTACAATGACAATTTTATATTATTACTATACAAGGATTTAATACTCAATAGTACTATTTAATACCCAAATGTTAGATTTAGTACTCTAAAATTAACTCAGTTATTAGCCATAACATGTGGCCGGGCCAGGGAAATGCCAGCCCGGCCATGTCGAAAAATGTGAATTTTAACCACACTAGGATTTAATACTCAATTAGTACTATTTAGTACCCAAATATCAGATTTAGTACTTCAACTATTACCAAGTTATTAACCCTTATGTATATGGTGGAAAGAAAGAAATGCAAAATAGGAAATCTTTAACAGAGTGATTAGGAAATAACTTATTTAAACATAAAAGCAATTAAAGCTCTTTAGCACTATTTAGTACCAGAGTATTGAATTTTTTTACTTAAATACTGCACATTTGCTGATTATAGTTATGTCGCACTCTGGCCACTTGGAATATTACTGATGTTAATATATTGTATTTTTATTGAAACATTAATACTTTATTAGGACATTTACACTAATTGGAGTATTGATAAAATAGAGTGAAACAGCTTTAATAGAATGTTTAATAGAATGGAAACAAAATGAAATAAATAACATGAATATTAACGTGAATATAATTGTAAAAATAATAATAAAAATAAATAAATAAATCAATAAATAATAAAACTGATGATAAAAGTAACAACATAAATAAAAAATTACAACTTTAAAAGGAAAATCGTAAACAAACAATTTTACCCATAAACATATCCCATAAATATATTAATAAATATGTATACCCATATACATGACGTAACAATAACATCTTAAAAAACACAACCTTATACAAAACAATAAATAATAAACATAACCATAAACAATAAACTTTACATCTTCTTATATAATAAAAGAGTGCATTTAAGGGCCTAGAGACAAAACTACTGAACGGATCATGTTCGTTTTGGTGTCAATGGAATTCTTATGGTCTCTAGATGACAGGAAAAATATGGTAGACGTCAGAAAATGTTTTATAACTCCGTAAAATGAAAATTAGACCTTATTTAGACCAATTTAAGACGTTATTTGGTCGATTTGTTTACTGCTCCAGGTGATCCATATCCTACACTGAAATTTTACACCACTACTGATTTACAAAGTGTTTTTGTAAACAAATTAGACAAATTCAATTCTATGATAATTGACAGATAATAACAAACTAAAGCAAGGACACTAAGGTTGCAGTTAATTTTAAAGCAGTAAAAAAAATATTTAACAGCTGATGCTTAGATACAAATTGTCATTTCTATACTATAAAGAGAGAACTTACTATTGATGATTATGAGATGTATGTATTAAACTTATAAGTTAAATATATTAATATTAATATTAATATTTATTTAGACATATGTTCTGATATATTAACCATCAACAAATGAGCTATTTATATTTAAGAATTAGTTTACTGTTTATTTATTAACTTTTTTTATTCCCTTTATAAATTTCAAAACCATATAAAAATGAATTAAGTATTATTGTTTTGTAACTGTTCACTTTGCTAAATAAATGGGAATATGAACGTTTTAATACTATGTTGCCAGGGGTTTAATAAATTTTGTGACCATAAAAACGAATATAACGAAAAAATAAACTGAATAATATAATATAATAATTTAAAAAAAAAATAATAGCCCCCGATACACTGACCTTTTGAGGTCGGGTTTGTGGCAAATTGTTCAGAATGCTAAGCCCATTAAAATTATGTAGGCCTATCATATGACATAGACCCATGCAGATTCGCTGATGACTTCCACTAGGGACATCCCTTAAAGAAGTCTTGGGAAAAACTTCAAGGGCCTACGTCATATCATACATAATTTTAAAGGGCTTTGCATTCTAAGCAATTTACTGAAAACCTGACCTCAAAATTTGCTTTTTTTGTTTCCGGCAATATAAATTTAATGCAAAGTGTGATCGCCGGCCACTTTTGAGGTCGGGTATGCGGCATTGTTCTCTATTCATAGAGACTTTTAATTTGATGTATATATTGATCTATGCTTACATTTAAGACTTTTTCTTCTTACTTCTTGTGGACCGTCCCCCCTTAGAGATCCAGGGACAATCAGTATTTTAGGAAGTAGGCTAGACTTTGTCATCACTCAAAATCTATTTGCAAAGTTTTAGTTTTGTTACTTAAATACTTTTAAAGATATTATATTGTTTCCAGACTTCTTTCCAAATTGTATTATGAACGATCATCATAAAAATTACCCGTCATTTTTGACGGGCTGTTAGCTAGTCATAAATATAGAAATTAAAACATAACATAATAACCAGAGATACAAAAGAATTAAGAAAAATATAGTCATAACATAAATATATAACCTATTTATAAACTTATACAGGGTAGAAAGTAATTTGTTTAAAAATTTTCAGGGGGATCAAATATACAGGGTAGAAAGAAATGGAGATGATTCAATACCTTTAAAAGGATATAGGTAATAAAACTAAAACTTTGCAAATTGATTTTGAATAGAAAAATATACTTCCTAAAGTACCGGTATGCCTACTTATTGTCTTTGGACCTCCAAGGGGAGAGGTTCCACAAGGAGTCAGATGTAAATATTAAATGTTAGCAAAGATCAATACAGTATTTTGGTCAAATTAAATTGCCCAAAGAATAGAGAACAATGCCGCAAACCTCACCTTGAAAGGCTGAACGAGTCAAATATGGAATGTGATCAAACTTTGCATAAAAATCATATTGGTGAAAAAATGCAATTACCACCGATACACTCTACTCTTTGGGGCAGGGTTTGTGGCAAATTGCTCAGAATGCAAAGTCCTTTAAAATTATGTATCTTATGACATAGCCCAATGCAGTTTCCCAGATGCTTTCCTTTAGGGTCGTTCCTAGTGGAAGTAGTCAGGGTAACTGCATTGGCCTACGTCATATGATATATCATATTAAAGGGCTTTGCATTTTCAGCAATTTGCTACAAACCCTACCTCAAAGGGTCGAGTTTATCGGCAGCTACTGCATTTACTGTTTTCAGCAATATGATTTTAAAGTTGGTCGCCTGTCAATTTTGACTCGGTCATCCTTTTGAGGTCTTGTTTGCGGCATTGTTCTCTTTTCTTAGGGACCTTTATATTTTGTACACATTGACCTATGCTTATATTTAAGATTTTCTTCTAACTCTTAGTTGAACGTCAATAACGGCTAATAACTCAATAATGGTTGAAGTACTAAATCTAATATTTGGGTACTAAATAGTACTAATTGAGTATTACATCCTAGTGTGGTTAAAATTCACATTTTTCGTTATGGCCGGGCTGGCATTTCCTGGCCCGGCCACATGTTATGGCTAATAACTCAATTATTTTAGAGTACTAAATCTAACATTTGGGTATTAAATAGTACTAATTGAGTATTAATTCCTGGTCTAGTATCAATATATAATTGTCATTGTAATACAGTTGAAATATGAATCTTCCTTCGTGACCGGACTGGCGGCGCTTACGGCTTCCGCATATACATAAGGGTTAATAACTCAATAACGGTTGGAGTACTAAATCTAATATCTGGGTACTAAATAGTACTAATTGAGTATTAAATCCTGGTGTGGTTAAAATTCACATTTTTCGACATGGCCGGGCTGGCATTTCCCTGGCCCGGCCACATGTTATGGCTAATAACTCAGTTATTTTTAGAGTACTAAATCTAACATTTGGGTATTAAATAGTACTAATTGAGTATTAATTCATGGTCTAGTAATAATATAAAATTGTCATTGCAATACAGTTGAAATATGAATCTTCTTCGTGGACCTTTCTGGCGCTTACGGCTCCGCCATATACATAAGGGTTAATAACTCAATAACGGTTGGAGTACTAAATCTAATATTTGGGTATTAAATAGTACTAATTGAGTATTAAATCCTGGTGTGGTTAAAATTCACATTTTTCGACATGGCCTGGCTGGCATTTCCCTGGCCCGGCCACATGTTATGGCTAATAACTCAGTTATTTTAGAGTACTAAATCTAACATTTGGGTATTAAATAGTACTAATTGAGTATTAATTCATGGTCTAGTAATAATATAAAATTGTCATTGCAATACAGTTGAAATATGAATCTTCCTTCGTGACCGGACTGCGGCGCTTACGGCTTCCGCCATATACATAAGGGTTAATAACTCAATAACGGTTGGAGTACTAAATCTAATATTTGGGTACTAAATAGTACTATTGAGTATTAAATCCTGTGTGGTTAAAATTCACATTTTTCGACATGGCCGGGCTGGCATTTCCCTGGCCCGGCCACATGTTATGGCTATAACTCAGTATTTTTAGAGTACTAAATATAACAATTGGGTATTAAATAGTACTAATTGAGTATTAATTCCTGTCTAGTAATAATATATAATTGTCATTGTAATACAGTTGAAATATGAATCTTCCTTCGTGACCGGGCTGGCGCTTACGCTCCCGCCATATACATAAGGGTTAATAACTCAATAACGGTTGGAGTACTAAATCTAATATCTGGGTACTAAATAGTACTAATTGAGTATTAAATCCTGGTGTGGTTTAAAATTCACATTTTTCGACATGGCCGGGCTGGCATTTCCCTGGCCCGGCCACATGTTATGGCTAATAACTCAGTTATTTTTAGAGTACTAAATCTAACATTTGGGTATTAAATAGTACTAATTGAGTATTAAATCGTGGTATGATTTTCATATCAAATTTCCAACATGGCCGGGCCAGGAAATGGACCTTCGCTGTCGCTGCGTGGCTGCGGAAGGTCCCACTAGCCGTGAGGGGGAAGTGGGGAAGTTAGAGAGATGATCATACGCACTCGACATTTCGTCGTGTACTGTGGCGCGCTGCGCCCGTAGCGTTCGAATTGGCAACTTCGAACGATTCCGGACAGCGCGACAAGAGCGCTCCCAACGTTGTCGACGCCGAAACAGCGTCAAGCGCACGCAGGTGAGCGTTCTGTATCGTTTCCTTTTTCTGTGCCAGTGCCTTTTGGCCGAGCACGACGTTCACGTAGGATTTTCCCTGTTCCACCTGAGGACGGGGAAGTGCATCACCCGCATGCCCCTTTCGCCACGGTCAGTCCCGTGACGCGGAAAATGGGGCTCCGAATTTGGGGAAAGCATCTCTGGACGTCGCGCCGCTCCTTGCTCCCCCCCCCCCTCCCGCCACCACCTTCCTCACTACAGCGAACGGCGTGGCTGAAACCGAGAGTTTCGCCGGAGGACACTTGGTATGGGTATGGGGCGTTTAGGCAGACCAAACCTAATTTTGTTCTTATTATTGATGATACAAGTAGTTTTATTGAGTAATTTTATCAAAATCATAACATTTCAACTAATCTGTTATTTAAAAGCATTAAAAACTGATTAGCTTACATCTACTATCCATTGCCATAAATTATGGAAGAATTGCTTAGCTGCATCAAAATACGTCTTTATTGAATAGGAAAAACCAATAATAAACTGATATAGTCTTCAAAAATATATTTAACTTGTTAAAGGAAAATGAGCTAAACAACTTCGTTGACATAGACGTTTTTGCACATTTAATTTTATTCACTATTTACCACGGAACTTAATCGACAGCAAACGTTCAATGGATTTATAAGATATATATTCTGCGATTCAAGGCATAATAAGAGTAAAAATTGTGTAAAATGACAATTAGAAGCGAAATAATATTTGATAATTTTCTAATATGTTACTGCTTCATTAAAAAACCTGACTAGAAGAGCTATCGAGTTAACTAGCAGATGTGACTGCTATCTCCCAAACAACTTGTTTAGGTGGGAGAATATTTTAGCATAGTAGATTTGTCAGACTTACAACTCTCAAAACCGGTAATCGGAGGGAATTGGCGTGAGATGTAGTCAATCTGTCAAACAGAAGCAACACTAATGGTCTGGATGTTCCGACCTTGTAACTCGTATGTTTTACCATCACAGAACTATGTGGGCCTCGTCTGGGATTTCCGGTCTCGCTCAAGAAACTAATCACTACTTCCGGTATCCATTTCAGCTGTCAGGAGAGAAATGCGATCGGCAGTCGTTATTGGGTTGCTCCATATTTTAGGCGAAATTATTATCAGCAGATGAGCTCTCAGCTAGTAAATTTTTGCTAAAGTTAGCTAAGCAATTTTATCTTTGCTGTTTTTATGGAATGATGCTTTAATAGGGTTTTGAATTAGAATCTTTAGCCTTATATAGAAATAGTTAGTTTTACATACAGTATGTAAAAAAGGCCATGCAACGAAGAAAAAATATTTGTAAGAAAAAAATCTGTTTTATTCCACCCTACTATCCGCGTAATGAACTCAATATACAATGAAAACTACGACAATTTGGATGTGGGTTTCTCTTATGTATTGAAAATTTTTATATTTAAACATTAAAATTGCACATCTTCTAAATCAGCCTTTTTGCTGAGAGAGCAGTTACAATTAATTATCCATCTAGGCCAACGTTAATAGGGATACAGAAAGTGGTTAAACCAAATTCTCGAGAGCTCCGGAAAAGTCATTGTGCTTATGATTTATCATGACCTTTGTTCTCTTTTGCAAGGATTCAACTTTGTTCTTCATTCTATTTATATACATGCGACTATCGAGATATTTATCTATTGTATTAGTCATCAAATATTATTTATAAAAATAATGTTTCAATTTACTAAAACAATATTTAGTATTTTTTCGTAAGTGTGCACAAATGAAACGTGCTCGTTAGTCGTTCACGTCCTTCGTTATAACCAATTTGCTTATTAGCAAGTAAGCGTGTGAAGTATGGTGATTTACCAGAACAATAACATGATTACAACTTACAACTAATAAACTGAACATATACATGATAAATATACATAACATGATATTGAGGGAAGGGTAAATTGAAATACTTATGTGGTTACTGAACATTGCAATCTATATCTATAAAAGAGGAAGTATGTTATATATATATATATATATATATATATATATATATATATATATATTTGTTGCCTATAGACTCCGAAACCGCTCAGCCGATTGCAATGAAACTTTCAGGCATTATTAAGCATTATTCAAGGATAGTTTGTGTAAAGTTTAGTGCAAATCTGTCCAAAGGGCTCTGAGCCAGAGGGCATACAATGGTGCAGTGTCAGGTTTTAGAAATTTAGTGTTTACAAAATTAACTGCTGTAATTAAAAAAAAATTGAAAGTTTCATTCAAGCATATGCTTATAACCATAGAAGTAACCAGGCGTAAGGTATAATGTTGACGTTTGTGTTGTCTTTAGGGCTCCGCCCTACGGAAGCTCACAATTACACTAAAAGCCTACAGGTGGTGAAATTTGACATGGACGATTCTCTTTATTCATAGGTGCTCAGTAAGAAACGGTTTTGCAAATATAGTTTTTTAAGCACTTTAGAGCTCTGCCCCACTGGACTTCAAAATTACTTTAGGGCCACCGGGTTGAAATTGGATGGACGATTCTCTTCACCCATAGCTACTCACTAAGAAATGATTTTGCAAATATAGTTTTTGAAGCTCTTTAGGGCTCCACCCAACTGGACTTCAAAATTACTTTAGGGCCACCGGGGTTGAAATGGGATGGACGATTCTTTTCACTCATTGGTGGGTTTACTAAGAAACGGTTTTAAAACATAATTTTTAAGCAATTCAGGGCTCCGCCCCATTGGACTTCAAAATTACTTTAGGACCTACGGGGTTTGAAAATTTACATGAACGATTTTATTTGCTCATAGGTACTTGCTAGGAAACAGTTTTGCAAATATAGTTTTATTTTGAGATATTTAGGGCTCCGCCCCACTGGACTTAAAAATTACTTTAGGTGCACCAGGGTTGAAATTTAACATGAACGTGCCTCTTTGTTCATAGGTGCTCACTAAGAAACGGTTTACAAATATAGTTTTTAAGCACTTTAGGGGGCTCTGCCCCACTGGACATCAAAAATAACTTTAGGACCTCCGGAGCTAAAATTTGACATGGACGATTCTCTTTGCTCATAGAGACTCACTATAAAAAACGGTTTTGCAAATATAGTTTTTTAAGCTTTTTAGGGCTCCACCCCACTGGACTTCAAAATTACTTTAGGGCCACCGGGGTTGAAATTGGATGGACGATTCTTTTCACCCATAGCTACTCACTAAGAAACGATTTTGGCAATTATAGGTTTTGAAGCTCTTTAGTGCTCTGCCCCACTGAACTTCAAAATTACTTTAGGGCCACCAGGGTTGAAATTTAACATGGGCGTGCCTCTTTGCTCATAGGGACTCACGAAGAAACGGTTTTGCAAATATAGTTTTTGAAGCTCTTTAGGGCTCCGCCCCACTAGACTTTGAAATTACTTTAGGACCTCCGGGGTTTAAATTTTACATGGACGATTCTCTTGCTCATAGGTACTCACTAGGAAACAGTTTTGCAAATATAGTTTTTTTAAGATCTTTAGGGCTCCACCCCACTGGACTTTAAATTGAAATTTTAAAGGGCCACCAGGGTTGAAATTTTACTTGGACGTACCTCTTTGCTCATAGGTGCTCTTGCATTTGCAATTACAATTACGATCAATAAGATACAAGGCAAACTTTGAATATTCTGGGTTTAAATTTGCATAATGCCTGTTTATCCTTTGGCCTTACAATAATATTAATATACTTACTTTCTATTCCATTGACTTTTTTTGTTAGATTTAAAAAACTTAAAACTTAACTTAAATTTTACTTTAAAATAGCTTTACTTATGCAAACAACTTAATTTGAGCGCAGCAACGCGCGCCGGGTAACTGCTAGTTATTCATAAAACCCATATTTTATATGTATTAGTTTTGATAGTTGTTATATAGGAACTAAGGTATTATAAATAAAGTATAAAGCCGCGTCCGCACTGGGCGAACATTCGTCGCGAACTTGTTCGGCGAACACAAAAATCAACAAACATTTTTAACGAACAATTAACCGGCCATATGATTTACATTCTAAAAGGTTAGTAACGAACAAACAAATGTTCGGAAGAACTTTGTTCGGCAAACATGTTCGGCCAGTGCGGACGCGGCTTAACAATAGTTTGAATCCCTAGGCGTACACTAGAAACAGATAAAACAATACTCATCTGATAGTAATCGTCTATGTTCCAGGCAAGATGCTGAGGAGTCATAGTGTTTGCTGACGACCGCTCTCCCCTTACTATCTTTAGGTGAGTTTACATTTGTGTAGCACATCCGCTAAACTATCTGCATGCATTTATTCATAAACTAGCTGACAGCCCGTCAAAAATTACGGTTTACTTTAATGGTGATATTTCTAAAGAGGTGTGGTGTGATGATTTATAGGTTTCAGTGGTCTCAAAATTTACAAAAACCTTAACGACGTAAATTAAAACTTAAATTTTGCCTTTTATTTAACAATTTGAATAGTTATACTCTATAACAATAACAGTTCATTATTTGATTTAGTTTCAAAATATAGTATGGGAATTACAAAATCGAGAGATAATGGAACAGATTTTTTACAAAACATATTTCCAGTCATTCCATTCCAGTTGTCTTTATTATTGGTATTATCTTACGGCATTCAAAATGTTTTTTGTCTTTCTAGGACTCTTTATCCACTTTATTTCCATCTCTTTCCTTATTCTTAGTATTTATTCTTTTGCATTTTATTTCTAATTTCTTCATAGTTCATTGTCTGTGCCCTCAACTTTTTGTACTCTCTTTTGTGTAGTGAGCACATAACTAATCGTCAAATATAAAGAAGTGGACATTTTAAGAAGTTAAATGTCTATTTATTAGAAAAATAAATGGGTAAAAATATATTAATATAAGTATTTTACAATCAAAAGATTATATATTTGTCCATTTTCTTGTACTAAAAGTTTATTATTTGTTGGTTCATATCTAAACATATGGGTAAAAAATTTAATTGACCTATAAGTCGTAATTTTAAATACAGTAAATGCAATTATCTATAATAAGTATCTCTCTTTATATAGTAACCAACAATTTATTAAATAGACAGAAGTTCAAAATTTATTTTATTGCTTTAAAAATAATTGCAATCTTAGTGTCTTAGTTTTTAGCGAATTTCCCTATAGGGAATACGCTATTACGGTAGTAGTCACGGTGAGACCTAAGACTGGGACCATGAAACTTTTTTGTTTTGAGGTCCCTAGAAGCCAAAAACACTGTTCGTTCAAATTGATATATATATATATATATATATATATATATATATATATATATATATATATAGTGTCCGTTAACACGATAACTTTTGAACGGAACCTCCGATTTTGATGAAATTTGGTACAGGGATGCAAGCCAGCGTGTACTAGGTTGAGTTCGCGAACCAGAATGATCGGACCATGGGAACGGGGTTTTATGGGGTTTCAAAAGGGTAAAAAATGGGTTTTTGGCATTTTTGGACCTTAATTTTTAAAATGCATCAATTTTAACTAAAACCATTTAAAAGAGCTTAAAAAAACAAACAATTTGGTATTTTGAATTTTTATCATAGCATAACTGGTTACGGGGAAAATCCAAAAAACGTGTTTTCCATGCTATTCTTATGGGAAATCAAGAATACCCTATATCTTGTTTATTTATTGACATAACTTAATCAAATTTGGTATGTACATTATCTATATAAGGTGTAACTTATACTTGCTTTCAAAACCCATTTTTTTTTTTTTTTTTTTTTTTTTTTTGAGGGAGAGGCGGAAAAATGCATTACGCACACAGGTGGCCAGCCTGTAGTGTGGGGCTCCCCTAAAAACGGGTTTACCCACTAAAAAACCTCCTCTACTCTTTAGGAATCTAACCTGGAATTGTTTGTCACATTACGTCAGGCTAGGCCTAAATTTGGCTTACGCCCGTGGGGCTCGCTCCTTATCCAGCCACTCGATCAAGGGATCTGGGCCACTTCGCGGTCCAGATCGGTTTTCTTTTCCAGGAGGATGCCCCGGACGAACTGTGACAAACAATCCCAGTTGCCCTCATCCTCCAAAATCTTTTGGCAGACCGAGTCCACCGAAAATACACCAAAGATTTGTGTGGCCTCCAGGCGGGGCCCTTCCCAACGGGGACAGCGGTAGAATGTGTGTTCCGCATCGTCGGGAACACCCGGGCAATAAATGCAGTCCGGTGAACCGGTCTTTCCCATCCGGTTCAGGTACGACCGAAAATAGCCGTGACCTGTCAAAAATTGGGTCAGGTAGTAGTCCACCTCCCCATGCCGCCGTTCCACCCATGGTTGGACCTGCTTGATAAGTCGCGCAGTCCATCGTCCTCGGGTGTCGTGCTCCCAGCTGTGTTGCCACTGCTGGAAGGTTCGGGAGCGCTCTTCTGTTCTTGCCGTGTCCTTGCCGATCTCGCCTTGTCTCTGATAAATCGCTTTCCTCTCCCCTGCCAAGAGCTTGACAGGGATGACTCCGGCGACCACCAGGACGGCAGGCTCGGACACTGTCCGGTAGGCGGAACACACCCGGAGTGCAGCTTGACGCTGAACCCGGGCGAGTCGCAACCTGTAGCACTCCTTATCTAGAGCGCCTGCCCACACCTCTGCCCCGTAAAGAAGCACAGACTGGACCGCGGACATCAACAGACGTCTTCTGCTGGATCGGGGACCCCCGACATTGGCCATCAGCCTACTAAGGTAAGTCACTACCTTAGCGGCCTTGTCCGCCGTACGGAAGATCTGATCCCTCCAGCTTAACTTGGTGTCCACCATAACCCCGAGGTATTTGGCGGCACGAGTTGATGTGACCACCTCCCTTCCCACTCGAAACGGGACGACGGTGTCGATCCTCTTCTTCGTGAGAATCACGATCTCCGTCTTACTGAGAGCAAGTGAGAGACCGTGATCGGACATCCAGTTGTTGACCACCCGCATAACTCGGTTCAACTTCAGTTGAGCCAGCTCAACGTTGCGTGCAGCAATGAGAGCTGCGACGTCATCGGCGTACCCAACCAAAGTGGTTTCCTCAGGCATCTCGGACCTCAGGAGGCTGTCATAGGCAACGTTCCAGAGATCCGGGCCGAGTATTGAACCTTGTGCGGCACCAGAAGTGACTTCCATCGTCCGCGTTCCGTCCCTCGTGTCATAAATCAGGCTTCGAGAGCGTAGATAATCCTCGATGAGCCGCAACAGATATGCAGGAATACGAAAGGTGTTGCGAAGCGCATCCAGCATATCGACCCACCTCGCCGAGTTGAAGGCATTCTTGACATCAAGCGTAACAAGAAGCACTACTCGGCGGGAGAAATGGTTGTGGCTCTCGGCTCTCTCCACAGCTCTCTGAACTTCGGTGACAGCGTCGATCGTTGACCGTCCCTTTCTGAAGCCGTACTGACGGGGGCATAAGTCCCCGGCAGCTTCCACGGCAGAAGTCAGGCGGGAACGGATCAGCTTCTCGAACAGCTTTCCAGCCGTGTCCAACATGCAGAGAGGCCTGTGGGACGACGGCAGCTCGGGATCACCTTTGCCCTTGCTGATCAGTACAAGCCTGGCTGTTTTCCAGGGAGCCGGAAACACCCCTTCTACCAAACAGGCATTGTACATTCTCAACAACAAGTCAGCGTTGATTTCAAAACCCATATGGCGGCAAACCTACATACTCACCCCCATGGGGTTTATGGGGAAAATAAAAAATTGCCAGAGTTTGATACAATTTTGTGTTTACATTCACCAATTATTGATTAACTTAGATTTTCTAACAACACCCAATGGCAGAAAACCTACATACTCGATCCTATGGTGTTTTTATGGGGAAAGTAAATAATCTGAAATTCCATTGAAAATTCGCTGAGTACGCAGGTCTGCTGCGACGGGGGTATTATTTGTTATATGTCAGTAGTAACGAATTTTCTGAGGAGGACCATATTTTTCTTATCATCTAGGGGCCATAAGGAATTGACACAAAAAAATCACCACGATCAATTTAATAGTTTTCCCTATAGACCTATTAATGAAATCTTTTATTACGGTACATAAAATGTTTTAGATTTTAAATAATAAACCGTAATATTGTCTTGGTAGTCAAAATGCTATATCCTCAAAAGTTTAATAGAATCTGAATAATCCACTAGAAAATAAATACCAATATGTAATCCTTATTATACATAACAGCAGTTTTGCTCATTTTGCATTTACTGAAACGATGTTCATGACCCATAATGTTTTTTTCGCTCTAACTTGCGGTTCACACTTAAATGTCTATGTGTGGTTTGTATTGAGTGAGATGGAGGTTATAACGCCTTCTATTCCATGTTAGTTCACACTCTTGGTGCAGCTGTAACAAAATGTAGGACACCAGTTGAAGGAGTCCCATTTTGTTACAAAATGGATCTATTAATTTTACAAGTAAAAGATAATGTTATTATAATTAGCTAAATGCACTCATATTGCGAGAACCGTATTTCCAAAGTTTTTTTTCAATTTTTTTTTCAAATTAGTTATTTAAAAATGTCAATGTCCCATACATTGAATGTCAATTCAATTTGAATAATGTTAACACTATTATACAACACAATTATGTAGTGGGGTTTCTATTTCAATTGTTGTGAATGCTAACCATGTATGTTTCTTCATAAAAATTAAAATATATTTTAATTTATAATATTATTTTTAGTGCACATTTCAGTATAAAATTAAAACGATCTATTCTAATGTTTCATTGTCCACAGTCTGGCTAAACTTTTCAAAATCCTCTTAGACATTTTTCATCCTTTTCCATGTGGCAAGGTACTCTGGGGACCGTAGGCGGATCTCAAGATTTATTAAACTTACCTTTCATTATATTTTACACGTGCTATTTAACATTACAAATAGAAAAAAGCACCATAAATACATTTTTAACTTTAGTAAAAAATTAAGGATTCATTCTTGAAAATTTCCTTAATAAGCTCGATAAAAGCTAGTGTTAATAAAAAACAAACACAAGTAATTCACTTGGCTGACGGACTTGCTTACTGAATGAGGCTTCATATCGTTTTTAAAATTGAAATTAGTTTTGTTTGCCATTAATTAAACCAACGAGTAAACTTCACACACGTTGTGTTAACTGGAGGTGCAATAAATTTAATTCGCTATTAAAAGTAAGTTTGAACGTTATACCAAATCTGATTTAACTTTTTGTATGTTTTACTGTTTGGCGTAAATAAGCGTTAGGTTTGTTTATTCGATCCACGGTGCAGGTTTGGTTATTACATTTTGCAGTGCAACCATAGATTATTTAGCCTGTACTCTGCATTATAGCCTACACTGTGCTCTAAGTCAATGGTTTTTGCAACTCATATTTAACTATCGCTGTTACTTAACCAGTACCTTTAACTCGATATCTGAAATGTTTTGAATTAGTTGAATAAGTGTTGTTTACTCGTTGAATAAGTCTAATAGCACGTAGGTAATTTTGTTGACAGCAAACCGACATCTGAGGGGTACAATTTTTCAATCAAGTGAGTAGTAAGTTGGTGAGTTGGCTCATTCGCTATAACAATTTTTCCTCCACCCTAATAGATCCATGAGAATGAATGTAGGCCTAATTTTTAAGGCCTTTTTAGCCTTGTGCATACAGTCATTAATAATTTTGGTCAGTATTTCAAGTGTTTTTAACATTTCCTCATATATGTATAAAACTAATAACAGCCAATGTTTAATATTGTAGGCCTATATTATTTTTACAGTTGAAACAGGAAGCTAACAAAAACTCCAATTTTGCCATCTAGAGCCAGTCGATAGGGAGAAAACTGCTGAGAAGTTTCACTATACTCACTCGATTACTACTTAAACAAATAGTTATTTGTGCTTCTAGGGACTAAAGTACAATGTTTTCTCCCTGAAGGGAAAGTGTTGTCGCCCGAAGGCGAAGCCGAGGGCGACAATTTCCCTGAGGGAGAAAAGTACTTTAGTCCCTTGATGCACACAACATTTTTCCTCCACCTACACGAATAAAATTTAGGCCTAATAGGCCTACAGTAGATAATTTAACTTTACCTTCATATGATCCCTTGCTCCGGCAAGCTGGATCTGTCACATCAACATAAAAAACACACAAGGTAGGCCATATCAATTTTGAAGAACACGAAAAAAACAAAATATAATTTAAGCCTAGTCAAAAGTTTTACACTTATGTTTTTGACTTCTTAGGTTAATAGCCTACCCAAGCAAAATGTAAACAAACACCTACACTGCCACGGCCATCTCTAATACTAGAGATGCTGCTCACCCACTGCTGACTGAATGGTCAGCAGTGGGTGAGCAGCAGCTACAGCTGCTATTAGTCAACAATGAGTAACGAAACAAATACAGTAACAGCTGACTGTGGCTCATGTTCTTTTTAATCTCTCTTTTAATGTTATTCTTATGTAACTAACTTTAGCCCCGTGGTACGAAAAAACACGAGTTTTCCCTAGGTAGAAAGATTAAGTATTCAAGTCACATGGGATAGAAATTAGTACTTTACTACTCTATTCCAAGGAGTAAAATACGGCTTTAGATAGTAGGTGGAGGAAAAATAAATAAAATACATTTTCAGAAACACTTGGGATTAATTAAAACAACAATTCACTATACCGGATCACAAAACTCGCGTTAGACCGCCTCGAAGACCTCAGTCTGCCGCCAACACGAGACACGACTCACGGGTGGCCGATTATCAAACTAGAAAAATCGCCCGTTTAATCTTTACATGGTATTTTATAGCATTATCCCAATTCCTTTCAATTAATCACGTACATTTATGATCGATGCGATTGATTAAGTGATTACTCTTCGGTCGATAAACTTCGAACAACGATTTAACGCGAGTTAGGGCTATTCCATTGAAACAGTCGTTTAACAACATGAATCCACAAAGTTTAAAAAGCAAGAGAGTTGCTGGATGGTTTTCGCTGCTCGTGTCAGCGTCCGTGCAGCAATGTTTATACGCGACGTCGACGTCGCTGTCGGCATCGCAGCGGCAGATGGCGCGTAACGGGAGGCGCTTCTGGGAACCTGGTACGATAAACGCGGCGTGGTCGTGGTAGGGGATTACCATAAGTCTTGGACGACTCGGTGACCCGGAGACCCGCTTGGAGTGTCTGGTGGGGGAGAGAGGGGGGGGGGGGGGTACAGAGCACTGGAGAGTTGCGTAATGATCGGTGAGCTGTTATCCAGCACTCGAGCCCGGCATTGCGTCGCGTGACGCGGGGAATGGAAGGCAGAAGGGTCAGTTCACAGTAAAGTTAATGCGAAGCAGGATTTAGAGTAATGCATTTACATATACAAAAGACATATATACATAATACAGGGTGTCTATAAAAAACCTTTACAACTTTACCATCCTTCCATCCTCTTTCCATGTAACATACACGTTTTCTAAAAACACCACATGAAAGAGTAGCCCAAAAAGTTTTAATCAGTAGCAGTTTTATCAGCTGATAGGTTTATATTGTTGCTTAGTAAACAATAACAAATAATTTGTGAGTATCATAAGAATTGAAATGGATGTTCGTATTAAAGCGCAGTGTGGAGTGGTTTATTGATACCAAGCCCTAATTGTTGGTCTTGAAGGAGGATTCCTATTGCATCTAGTCCGAAATCTCTGTTGAACAACAACATCAGACTTGGTTTCAATAAACCACTCTACACATTGGGCTTTAATACGAACATCCATTGCGATTCTTATGGGACTCACAAATTATTTGTTATTGTTTACCAAGCAACAATATAAACCAATCAGCTGATAAAACTGTTACTGATTAAAACTTTTTGAGCCACTCTTTCGTGTGGTGTTTTTAGAAAACTTGTATGTTACTTTTAAAGAGGATGGGAGGATAGTAAAGTTGTAAAGGTTTTTTATAGACACCCTGTAGTACATTTTTTAAAACAAATGGCCGGCAATGGTGTTTTGCATTCCCGACATAGGTCATACATTCGATGCATTCAATTCGATACATTACCATTAGATACACTTGAGGGTCTTTTTGGTCGATAGCCTTTGTGCGAACGCTATTTTTAAGCATACTACACGGTTTAATACATTTGACTTTCTCACGCACCAACAATTTACTCAATTAACAAAACATAAAACAATGATTATATTTTTTTATGTTATGTAAAGCGTGTCAACTACAGAAAAACTTATAGGCACTTAGGCAGGCTTTAAAATAAGTTTGGAACATTGGCTGAATAGAACAGCTGACTTGACATGCCTGAGGTGGTAATATTTAAAGTCTTAGGGCAGTAAAACACTACATTCAGAATTCACATGACAAGCTGAACTCAGCATATTTAGGCGAATGAGTAAGTAGGTACTTTATTATTGTAAAACTTTATTGAGGTAGTTCTAAAATAATATAGGTATATCCTTACTAATATTATAAATGTGAAAGCCTGGATGTTTGTTACGCTTTAACGTAAAACTACTCGAAGAATCATCATGAAACTTTGTAGCCTATACATATTCTGAGAGGTACTAGAAGTAACATAGGAGACTTTTTATCCATATTCCTCCATAGGGCTCCAACCCACAATTCTTCAAAGTTCCCATGTTATTCTTATGGAAGCAACATTTTTGAATTGGAACATTATTTTTTAAATAAGGAATATTAATTTTGTAAACAGCTGTTCTCAAATAAATTATTGAGAACTAGAGGATTTATAGAATTGCGGCGAGTGAGCGAAGCGAAGCGAACGAGCTTTTGTGTTTGAAAAATACCAAATTCAGTTGTTTTTATATATCTTTGGAAATTCTGTAACTGATTTTATTTACTTGTCATTAGACCCGACTTTTAGATGCCTACTCTTGATTTTTTCGTCATACAATGTAAAAGTTGACTTTAAGGAAGTTAAAACACTGACGGTATTTTGTAAAAATAGGCATACTTAATTAAAATATAACTAGTAAAGTTGGTTCTAAAACACTTTTTTACCAAATAACCACCATTTTGTGCTTTTTACAATATTTTTGTTTATGAATTTTTCTAATAAATTTTTATAAGCTTGGTATTTATTTTGAGGCAAAATTGACCTAGTCTACAAAGCAATTTCAACATATTTTATTTGAAAATTTCAAAATAACATCCATATTTCTGTTTCAATATTCATTTTTTAAATTCAAATGCGGGTAAACTAAAAAAACATTTTTTTAAAACTTTATTTTATTTGTCAACAGTTATTTGTTTACAGTACCGTAAGTTTATGAATATTATTTTTTTTTTGTTAGTTTCTCTCTTTTCTATATTTTTCATTAAAAAATTGTTGAAAATATTTTTATGAGTTTATACGAGTGTGATTCAATATATTTCCCCATAGTATAAACTTTTTTGAAGTAGTTTAAGGTTCTTAAATGTTTCTCATTAAACCATCGATGAATATCCAAGCTCTTGGTGTACAGATTAAAAAGGGGTTGTGCTGCAATTTGCAGTCTGTACCCATATTGCGTTCTGTGTCTGCAGGCGTCCCCGCTACTCACCGTCCGTGTGTTGCCGGGGGCGGTGGCATGTTGGCTAGTTACTCTTAAATGTTTCTTTTCCAAAGCATGATTAATAGTAGGCCTATATATTTAGTTTGCGTATTAAAAAGTAAAAAGTGTGTCTTTAAAATACGCACAATTAAATCCAACCATTACAGTAAATATTCTTTAGAAAACATAAACGTGTCACAAAATGCATGCATAACGGCGATACTTAAATCTCACTGATCGATGTCTAGAACAGATCTGTGACAAATTCATTTCCAAAACTACTCAATGACACAACTACATGCTACCGCGACTGAACAATTAACTAAATTGTTATAAGTTCGGCAAAATCAAACAGTGCTCTCCGTAAGTACCCAACTTTATAAGTATTTTGTGTGTTTATTTATGTATATTGACATCGTCTATACTAACTCTTTTAAATGGCTTGGTGCATCTTTGTAAACATGCCACAAAAAGTCACCAAAACCTGGTGGTAGCTCAACACTACAATGTGAACTGGATACGACTTATTGTAATTAGTTCTGTATTGAGGAAATGGTATCAAGTGCAGAGGGAATAATTGCAGGGGTAATAAATTGGGCGTGATGGAGTAATATTATTTCCTCGGGAAAATTATCGCCCTCACCTACGGTTAGGGAATCAACAGTTTTTCTCATAACAATGAATTTCACTCCTTTAAGAAGTTCCCAACAAAAATTCATTTCCTAGAATTAATAAATAAGTAAACAATATATTCACGATCTCTCAATTCTGTCTGAGTAGAAACCAACCTACATTCAAACCTGTATTCAATCTAATTGTACCTATATTTAAAACGAAAATTTGAACACAAATCACTCAAAAACACATTATATTCTATTTTTACTATGAGTCAATGAGTCTGAATCGGTGTCATCTCTTATGGTGGATGACATTACTGTAATAGAGGTAGATTCCACTAAGTTTCCGGGGGTTCAACCTTGGTAAAGGTTTTAACTGGCAATCACATGTCAATAGTGTCTGTTCTAATATCTCAAAAGGGTTTTTTGCCTTATGTAGTACCCTTAAAACATTTTGCACACCTCATGGCCTTATTTACCCACATCTCTCGTACGGGATTCGGCTGTAGAGTGGCTGGGTGGAGAGATAATTCGAAAGAATGTTCAGACTGTAACTAATCCATTACTAATTTCAAATTTACAGCACAGAAAGTCGTGTAGAGACGATTTCAGGAAGCTCCGGGATACTGACCCTGCCTTGCCTCTACATACTGGAGATAGCAGTTTACCGTCGCTTCCAGTGCGATCTTGTACAGGGCAATGTTGTGCATGGTTATGCTACCTGAGGTAGGGATGTGTTCCGTGTTGGACTGCACAGGACGGTGGCATCTGAACGCATCCCCTCTTATGTGTAGATCAGGCTGCTCAACATCTTCTCTGAACGTCTCTAACGTTCGAAGAATCCACTTTCGTTTAAGAAAGTTTTGAAGAGGGAGTTGACGCCCTCTGGGTTCTACTCGGAGGAGGAGTTCTTGGCCCACCACTGGGTATGTAGGAAAAATCCTGGAAAAACAAATCTTCACACACAAGCCTCAATCCCAGAAAAAATCAAATTTGGTCTAAATTTAAGTTTAAAAATCGTAATTTTTAACATTGGTCTTATGGGTTGGTATTTTGGTAACGAAATAACAACGAAGGGTATAAAAAAATAAAGGAGCAGTAATGTTTTGTATTTTGTATTTTGTGTCTATCTACGCCAGAGGCATTTTTTAACGTTTTGACGGGGAACGGTCCAAACCCCAGTCTTGTTACTATCTAACATCGACCAGTTATTAGAAAGCATCATTAATTAATAGCCCAATGACAAATGGCAACTGGGTCCAGAATCGATCCTTTAAAAAGCTACTAACTTTCCTCAGGATCGAACCGGCAACCTTTGGATTCAAAGGCGAGTACTCTAACCACTCAGCTACCCAGCCAGTTAACTTAATGTTAAGCAGACCTTTTGATACAGCTGTTAACTGTGAAGAGGTATAGTTGGTTGTTGGTGGAAATCTAATAGCTTTATTACGATGACACTATATCAAAACTGAATTAAAACCAACGAGCAAGGTACGGTTAACTTGGTACTGTATAAATGAATTATTGTCAACTTATAATTAGCTGGTTTTTCGCTTCCACGCCAGATATAGTGATAACATGGTTATATTGTCAATGTTATTCTTATGGATTTACTTTTTGTCCTTTGGGACACAAACAAACTTTTTACTGTGTTTCATTACTTGTTCATAGCAAATAGTTATGTTTGACTATACGTGACAGGTGGTGGAAAAGGTAATTTGAAACCTCATTAACCACTCGGTCGTCCCCAGTGCGGTAGGTCCACCGGCGTGACATCGACGTGTCCTCTGTTGTATCCGAGCCGCGCGTGTGTCCGGGTGACACAGCACAGGGCCGGATATTGCCCCGGGCCCGGATATCGAACCCCCGGGGGAGCGGGACACTCGACTCGATAACAAACTACTGCACTGTTTTCGTATCGCCCTAACTCCACAATCACTACAGAAGAGATTATTTACCTAGCAGAACCTTGGTTATGGAGTATATCTTTATGGAATTTGCTTTGTTTTGTATTTCTTTTGCAGTTTGTGATTCAAGTATGAATTCATTGCTGATAAATAAATAAAATAGCTTATGAATAAAATCAATGAATTTTAAAAACCGGTAACTAAACTCCACTTGTTTGATTCACCTAGTTTGTGAACCAATGTACTAATTTTATGTAAAAAACTGGCTTTAGCTGTACAATGTTAAAGATTAGTAGCCTTTTAATTGACAGAAGAGGACATTAGGGGTCATTTATATTGGTGTAATTTCAAGGGAGTAATTTCAGAATTTTGGTTGTAAAGGGAACTATTAATCCCCTAGCCTGCATGTGTCTAAAAATTTAAATATCACCCCCCCCCCCCACCTTAAATATTGTATTGCAGAGCATAAAATACTTGTATGAGTAGAAAGAAGGTAATATTGAAAAGTATCGATAAAGTATATTTTATGGTCAACTGGAACCGGTGCTGTCGGATGTTGTATTTTGTAATCTTTAAACCTCCTTTAAATTGCTTTAGTTTAAACTAAGTTATTGGTTTAAAATACACTACAATTTAATATTAGTCGGAATATACCAATAAACATTTTTATTAGAAAAATATACATCAAATAATTTTGTTTTAATATAAAAAACAATATAAAACTGTCTGATCTTCAATTCAGAAACAGCCTTGACACCTGAATTATATAGATTATTTCAGATATATTTACTTACGTAAATGGCCTGAGGTGTCAAATATCAATGTTCACGCTGTACGCGTACGTACGCTCTACGCTGTACGTAGTTCTGATCGTTGTTTGTGTGTGTTAGTGTGTAAATGTAACTTTATGTATAGAAGATTTATGTGTCCTGTGTTTGAAAATTTCGACAACCATGAAAAGTGGGCTATGTTTTAACTTTGACGCTGCTGAAGATGGGCGGTAAATCGCCCGAAACGCGTACAGCGTGAACATTGATATTTGACACCTCAGGCCATTTACGTAAGTAAATATATCTGAAATAATCTATATGTCTGATCTTATTCTGGTTAATATTTGCAAACTTAAGAATCCTTTGAGTTTGTCACTGTCTTTAATTCACTAGTAATACAGAAAGGTACAACAAATTCAAGACATGGTTAAAGAAATGTTTTTTTTAACTTAACTATATTTCAGTAGTGAGTAGTGTAATATTATATTCAGAAAAATAAACGTTTATAGTACACCGTTAAGATGGCTTGCTTTTAAACGTATTAGTAAACAAGTTTATTGTTAACACCCTCTTGAGTGTTGTTAAATATTGCTGAAGGGGATTGATCATTCCTTGATAACCCTGGAACAAGTTATTGATAAGAAAATCAAAGGTGATCTTCGACTAGAGATATGAAGTAACTCAATGGTTACCGTAGTGCCTTGATATTTTTATTTTATTTTTTTATTGATTGGGCAATTGTTTTTGTTGAAGAAGACTAGTTATTTAGAGTAGTCGCCGGAGACTTCCTGCGGAATGGACTTATAAAGTTTCATTTGGCCAACTCGTTTACCAAGTTTTGGTAAATATTCCCAGAGCGGCGACGCACGTGTCTCCAGGTCTACCAATCACTCTGCCGAGCTGCGCCGCCAATGCTGGCAACCCCACACTCTGACACCGACACTAGTGGCTGTAAATTACAAACTCTTCTCGCCAGTCCTCACTTTTCACTCTCCTTCTGCAACAAAAAATCACATAAATAATGTCTTGAACAGATTTGTACAAATATTGTTTGTTTCGCATTCCAGATTCCCCTTTCACGAGTACCATAAAGATTACCTCATAAAACTCAGTTTTTCGTAATATATTTCCATCTAAGGATTGCATAGGTATTTGTATACTCAACCTATGTCCTTGCTAAACCGCATTATTCAACTCATGTATATTATACATAGGCAATCTAATAAAATTTATATTTTTAAATTGAAAAAAATCATAGGAAGTAAAATTAAAACCACTCCAGTTGTATAAGCAAATTGATATTTGTCGGTTTGAAAATAACTATTAAAAAACTTAACATAAACAGAAACGCAATGCAAAAATAAATCTCTATTGTTAAAATGTTAAAGAAGTAATATATTGTTGAAGTTTTCTTTCAGTCTTCATTTTACACATGATTTAAATGAATGTGGGTAAGTGTAAAATACTAACAGTTTCAAACTTTACTCAGTTTTTTATTAAATTACTTTTGCGTATACATCGCAATAATCTGTTTACCAGCCGCAGCGAATAGAATTGAACAGACCAAGGGGAAGTAGGCAAACTATTCACTTGAATTATCATGGTACACAATGATGGCACATAATGGCATGTTACAGTTATAAATTTGCAAACCAACCGCAGGCATCGTACATACTCCGCTACAGCGCTGTGCAGCGCATCATAAACATAAACAACCCTCAGTTTGAGCGTGTAGCAAACATGTTACAGTCTGAACAACAAATGCACCTGCGCAAGATACGTAAATTCCAGTGTAGGTTTGAACGGCGGCGGGCGACCCATGGAGATACCACCTAAGGACCTATAGCCTATGTTTAATATTCCCATACTGCAAAATAATAGTATTATGAATAATGGGATTACTCTTTTTTATATTATACAATTATTTATAAAACACACAAAAAACAATTTTTAGTAAGAGTAACAATTAATTTGAATAATCTAGAAATAAAAACAATGCTATGTCAAGAAAATCGCATATGAATCTTTATAAATGTTTTGGTACTAGTTAAGCAGTGCTTAAGACCTTCACTAAAAATATTTACCACCTTCAGATTAATATTATAATTACCACAAAAAAATACAGAATTTAACCTTCAGTATTTTACCGTCCTGGTTTGTAATCTAATTCCATTTTCGTGCTTTTCTACGTCAGTGGTACTGTATTTGTAACGTTTATTGAATTGTCCAACTCCAACTCCAGCCCAATCGAAAATGGTAACTGGGTCCAGAATCACTTTTGTCATTAGTCGAACTGGCAAACAACAGCATGATGATCACTACCCACTCACAAATCGAAAAATAACACGGTTAAAATTAAAATGTTTACGGTTTTTAATTTCTGTATGAATTTCTTCACAATGTCATTGGAAACAGCCTGCCTAACGTTTGTATCCGTGTTAGTGAGCACCTTCACTGGGCACTGGACACTGGGCACTCGCGTTGGATGAGTGAGTCAAGGTCACGGCAAGGTAACGGACCTTGCTGACCGGCGCGGCACGGAGCGGGAAACCCACCAGACGCGCAAACTGGGCCATTGGCGATTATATGCTTGTTATTGGTGATGGGATTGGCTGCGGGACCGGAATACGTGATAAGGGCTCCATCCAGGGAGGCTCGCGTCCCTAGAGGGTCCGAGAAGAAGTTGACGAATCTGGAAGCGTCATTGGATTCGTATGGTTTATAGCACAACTCCAATGACGTGAGGTAAACAATGGAGGACAAATGAAATATCTCGTTTTTAATGGCTGATTTAACGAATATAAGATTGTTATTATATTAAAAACTTGCAAAACGTTTTTGGGTCCAGACGATGATGTAGGGCGTATAACAAGATCACAATGTTGCTGATGAATTAATCTATACTTAAGGTCATAACAATATGTAAATTGAAAACTCACAAATAGTTACAGGTTCTCAGAAGTCAGTGACATTTTGGTAACAGTAAAATCGTTTAAACCTTTCAAAAGCGTGTGAGTGACAGCAATGTTGTTTCGATCAACCAACAAAGCGGTTAGAGGTTGCCAATCTAAGTTCCTTTGTTCTTCTGACAATAACGCACACAATGGGATAAAATATTTGCAAACTTTTACAATAATGTACTGAAATAAAGCGATGAAATGCTAAATACAATGAAGACAGTTAATTACATTTTCAGTGTATACATGGCATTATCAAACTGTGTTTGTAGGGTCAAAAATCTCAAAAGGTTTAAAACAGATAAAATTATTATGCTTTGTACATTAACAAGTCTATGCATGTTATGGAGTTTTTAGAAAGAATAACTGACATTGAATAGTCATGATAATAGACACACCGTAAATAACACAAAACAGTAAACACGTTATTCTAACTCAACTTTCAATTTAGGACACTCTACCTAGTACTATTATTAATTGAATGTTACAAAGTGTCACATCCACGGCCGTGTTATCAGATGAGATTAAACCGAATTCGACTGAGCGACTGTAAGTTTGTGTTGCAGCATCCCCGGTCCACAGTGATCCCTTCTATCCCCAGGGCAGCGCGTTCGCCTCTCAGGTCACTGCCTTTTCAATATCCTTCCCTTAACTCGACCACCTTTGACATTTCGGTTTCCAGTTCGATTCTTTTAATTTATCAATAATATTACAGGTAAAGTAAACCTTTAATTTAAATTTTTGATTTTCTTACTAAAGAATTAATTATGCCCTATTTTTAAACGCAAATAAAACCAGTCTGTTTAATATGTATATTAATTAAATAATTACAAACCGTCCTACAAATTAGAAATCCAATTTATTTATTACCTCTAAGAAACAATTATTCAATAAAAAGCAATCTTAAGTGGTTTTATAACATTAAGTTGGAATGTCGCCGTTTTGAATTAATTTAACATAAGTGAAATGCTAAATTTTTTTCCGTCATTGGTCACATACTTTTTTTATTGGATTCTTATGTTTTAATGTCAAATTTAACGTTTTTTTTGATCGATTTTTTGTATGATTTTATAGAAGCCTCTTAGCACTTTTTAAATTTAGTAAAACGTTAGATTTTTTGCATTTGAAAAAAATATAGGACTTTTTCCGTTACCCGACTAGGTACCAGTATTTTTTCGTACTTTAATCACTAAACTAATGCAAGTTTCACTATTTTTCAGTGACTATACTCAAACATGTTTTAGTGTAGGTTCTAATAGGTTTACGCCCAGATTGTCGCGTTGACTATACCTGTATTAACTAACTGATGCGCTTTGCGTGGTGCATGGATGTACCGGCTCAGACATTGGTGCGCGGGAAGTCTCGCTATCTTATCCCTCCGTTATCATAATTGCGTTTGATGCTTATCGCTGAATTCAGTGAAAGTGGCCTTGTGGTTAAATTTAAATCACGCAATAAAAACAATGTTAACTTCGCATGAAATGCTCGACATCTACTCGTGCATGCAGTGATAGCAGTGATTCTGACCAGACATCCTAATTAAAAAAGGCTAAAACATACTTAACAATCTCAGAGTAACTAAAGAAGAAGTTATCGTTAACTATAGGCTGATGGTTTGGTCATATTAGATTGTTTTAACATTAGAGCTTTTATTTGAGATTCGGTATCGTTTAACCTTGTTATTTAATTATTTGTTTTAATTTGTTGTTTTATTTCAATTAGTCCTAAATATATGTAGAAACTATTCGAAACCACCTTATTAATGTTTGATTTGCAATAAAAGTTTTCCAATTGAAAAAAAAAAATGCTTGTGGTTAACTTACGGAAAAAGTCCAAAATATGCTTGCAATAAAAATATCTTTCGCAAACCACATCTGACTTGACGAATCCTTAATTTACAATCATAATCCATATACAAAACAGCCATAAGCCATAATTTTCTGAATCCAAATAAAGGAGTTATTGCGTTTCCCGTTTAATCTTGCTCTTATGGGGAAAGCTCTAAAATTGTGTTGACTTTTTCGGCTTAACTAGTCAAGTGCCAACTTTATGGTAGGTAATGTAGGTAAGCGAGGATATCAAAACAATTATTTAAAAGTCTAAAGAGGTTGATTTTTAATGATTTTAAAAGTGTATACCACTGAATAAAAAGCGAAACAAATTAGAAGTTGCACTTATTAAAAAACCCATTTACACAAATCAGTCATGTGTAAAATTATAAAATATTGTATATGATCGGTGATCAGTCAGGAGTTTTAAAAGCCAATTGAACAATCCCATTAACACTTCAATTCTGACTTCCAGTTATGTTTTCTCGCAACAGAACGCAGTGATATAAAGACTGATGAATCATTATTCTCTATGAAAATGAGTAATCACCTCTCGCAGGAACGTGATTACCCCCTGTCGGCTTATCCAGTTATTGACAGCATGATTCTGACCTTTCCTAATGACGATTCGATGCTGATTGGAACCTTGTTATAGATTTATTTTTCTCTCTGTTTTAACTATAACGTTTTCTCTAAACATTCATAGGGTTTTAAATTTATATTATAGCATGAATTAATGTAAAACAATTTATTATCAAATTGTTATATAGTTTCTATAATATTTTTGTAGGCCGACTAAAATTATTATACTTTAAGGAAAAGCTTTTTCTTTGTTTCAAAGGATTGGTTTAAATAAGTGAGTAGTTTTAAAACCAAAGACTGATTGTTTTCTATCCGTTTCGGTTTGGTAGAATATTTTTTATTATTTATAACAGCATCTACATTTTCGCAGTTAAAACTTACTTAACTAAATCAATATAAAACGTTCAAACACTTTTGACCATACTCTTCTAATAATTTTATGTATTTCTTACACAGAAGCCTGAGTAATAGCAATGTATATGTTTTTGTTCAATACTCTGACACATTTAAACAACCCTTAATAAATAAAAACGATAATGCAAAATTATTTGGGTAGGCCTATATTAAAAGTGTGGAATGTTAAGTAAATATGATCACGGATGCTGGGTGCAAGGGATGAAATGGAGTTATTTCATTCTCGCAAACGCGCTGGAAAATTGAAGTTGGAGATTTCATTAAGAGGGACATGTGATAGAAAAATGTAATTCCTTTTCACATCAAAATGTAATCATGTATAGTGTTGTGTGTGTATATTACAATCTTGGGATATTTTGAATTGAAACTATTATATTTGTTTTCAATAGGAATATTTATACTTTTACATTACAAATAATCATTGGCGGTTCCAAAGTTATTTACACTATGATAAAACATAAATAACCCAAAATATAAAAAAGTAATTATAACCTAACATATTTTGTTTCGCTTTTCATGACAGAATGCCAATCCGCCGGATTAAATAATACTGTAATACGTCTTCCAACTCCACTAAAAATTTTCCTAAAATTTAACATATTCTGCTGAGTCAACAGTTCACGAAAAAGAATTAAATATGCTATATTTGGTACAGCAGTCTATACAGTATAATATTTTGTATTTTAAATTTATGGTTTCACATACAGTTATCCGTTATTTTTTACTTTGGTGGGGATCATCCATTAAACTACGAAAAACGTTTTTATTATCATTCAGGGATAAAGCAAGTTGTAGATTCAAGTTCTATAATTATTAGATTTCACCATATATCTCACAAATACATCTCCCAAAGTCACAGATGACTAAAGCGACCTGGCGAAAACCAATAAAAATTCAATATATTATTACCGTATAACGAAATAGTTCATTACCTATACGTTTGATTGGTCCTAATGTAAATCCGTGTCCAGAGGTGTATGACAATAAAGGTAGGTGTTGGCACGTTGGTCGTTCCTCATTAGCAAAAGTCAATCAATCTGTAGTCTATAAATCTATATTGTATTTTTAGCACTCTAAAAATACAATATAGACGATAAAATATTTTATCACTATAAAATACACAGGAAATCTATTTTGGTCTCTATAGAAATGAATTTGTTGTTATTATTATTTTAAATAAAGAAATAAATTACAAACAACGATTCTACGTATCATATATAATTAGATATAATTTACCTTCTTACTACATGTTAAGAATTCCAGCCAGATTCTTCGTGGCAAGGTCTAGTTTCGGAAAAGTTGTTGTAGGTCAACAAAGAGAAAAATAAAAATAAATAAAACACGAAACCAAACCCAACTGAGGAAGTTAGCAGAACCGGCTCCTAGCGGTCCCGATGGCCTGTGCCAATTGCGACGTTTCGCCGGTGTGTTTACTGCCATCTTCCACGCCATTTAGAGGCTGATGTTGGATAAGTCAACCACTTTTATTGATTCACAAATTCCTCTCAGCCCACTCGAAAGAAAGACACTGCGTGTGCCATATCGATTGAGAGGCAGGGCTTTTATTTCGGCCGTAAAAGCTAACGATTCTCCACCCACGCAGGGTTCTTAGATTTAATTTGATTGGCTGAAAGAGAACATACCTTATAAATAATGTGCTCCACATTTGAAGAAAAGCAGTGGGATGTTCGTGTATTACGATTCCTTTGATTATGAAATAAAAAACTAATACAAAAGTATACAATTGTATTGCATTCCAACTCAGTCATTAGTCACAAAAATAGTTAAATAGCACAGAAACCAAAGCTTTAGATACATTTTAATATTAGATAAAATATATTAGGTTATTTATGTATAACGCCTTTACTCCTGGATTTAAAACACTAATTCATATATAAAAAACAATATTTCATGAAGTATACAGCAATGTTGGTAAAAGCTATACTAAAAATCTCCTCTCCGCTTTGAAATTAACATAAACTGGTCTCAAATGCCTGCCAAGTGGCTACTGGAATCTACAAGTCGCTAATAAAAGTCATTCCTTAATATCACGGTCATAAATTTTTCGCGAATCCTCCTCGTCGTAAAAGCTCCCAAAACAAGCGCTACCGGCCAATAATCGACTTTACTGCCCTCGCCACGAGTTTGTGATGTCTCAGCATGATGTTTTGCTGTAATTAAATACCTATTTGAATGTCAAATTCGTTAGAAACAGAAATATTCTGAATTTTTAAAGTTCAAATGAACTTTACAACTCACAATTCACATCGAGTTCAAGATGCAATGTAGAGAGCAGTGTAAAGCGCACTTCACTAATTTACAAAATACGAAATACTTTACTAATTTACAATATACGAATTCCTTAATCAAACATGTTGTGCTATCTAGATAAAACTCCCCCCCCCCTCGGTCAACGTGTACACCCCCGCCTCCGCTATTCTCTATGTAAACGGTGTGTTTGCGACGCCGTGATGTATGCTGATTGTTCCGCTGTGACTGTTGACCCGCCCTTGACGCCACTGGCAATGCCGGCTCGATCTGATTATTCAGAGATCTCAAGAAAACAAATAGAAAACAGTCCAAATAAAACTCTTACAACATATTTTAGGCCTTAGTTTTGGTACTACGCATAAAATAAATTTGGGGTTTATTCTAAATTGTCGAAAATTTACCATTTACAACTTTAAAACTGCTTTCACCCAACCAAGCAAGTGGTTCTCTTCAGTACGTTTAATAATGAAAACTTTTCTTCATCACATGTGCCTGGGAAACATAATATAACTTTGAATTGGTAATATTACCGTTTGGTAATATACATACTTATTTAATTTTCTAAGGGTTCTTTTTTTATTAGAATTACTTCTACAATTTTCGACCGATTTTTATTAATTTTGTATTGTTGTTGGATAGGACTTGGTCCGCCAAAAATTATTAGAATCGGACTTGAAATAAAAGTGTTACGGTATTCATAATTAAATATATTCCTTAACATTGGGATTGGGTCAAGCATTTTAAACTTCTGCTGATGCACAGCTTTAAATAATTGTAGTTATGAGTAATGACTGATTATTGGATTATAATAGTTGATTTATAACGACACATAAAATGTTACAAATTAAATTGTCCAATTTCAAACAAGTGCACTAGTAGTATTTTAATTGTTTCATCACTGAAAAGTGGAAATTCATCATCCTCTAAAAACAAAAAAGGTACATATTAAAACATCAATATTTTTGGATTCCCAGTAAAGCATCAAATAGGGAAATTTAAATAAAACGTGCCAGTGCATGAAAATTTAACGTATGGCAATTGAATGTTAACGAAACAAAAGTAGTAAAAACAAACAGCGGATTGCCAGGATATAGTTGATACAGCGTCATGATAGCGCAGTAACCATGGCAACAGCATGTCAACGTACGTGTATTGTTCAAGCGTTGTAGTGCTGGTATTTACTTCACAAATACATTGGAATGCGTTCGTTGAATACAATAAACCTATCTCATTATTTAACTAGTAAAACGGATAGCTAATTTTGGCGTCATATTGGCATTTGTTCGGTTGTTCATGTTTCCGTTTATGTAAATATTTCAACGATTTCATTTGAAATTCAGTCGTTTTTTATAATATTGCAATTACAAGCTTTTAAATCTGTCGCAACAGATGTCCTTAATGAGCATGGTTGTCAGATATTCGTGTTTTGTTTTTAAAATATATTATTTAAATTTTAATGATCACCTTTAAAATTTTAAAATTTAGACTTTTCATAAACAGTTTTATATATTATAATTTTTGTATGTTTAAATTATTATTTAAGTAACTTTTTTTGATTGGCGAATTCCATGAAGGTGTTAATTTACATTTTTATGTCATTAACAAGATAGATTTATGTCATAGTATAGATGCGGCATCGTAAATTTGTTGGATAGAGATTTTGTATGCCGTGTTATGGTCGAGGATTGAAAAATATGAAAGTTTAAAGTTTTTTTTTTTTAGTTCAAATATAAGGTTTAATCAGAAGGTGAAGATGACTCTTAAACAAGCTGTGTTACATCCGTCATTCAAACCCCATATAGATTTTAAAGTGATTTAGTGCGAAAACGGTAAAAGATGGAGCAAAACCTTAAATAGTAGATACCTTTAATGATTTTAGATCAGATTTCAGATCAGATAACAACCTTGAGGGCTTGGACTGAAAAAAATAAAGAAGGTTCTTAGCTTGGAAGCCACCACAGCAATTTTGAAAGGGCTCAATTTTTTGTGATCTACCGTCAACTTTTCTATAGTTTTCACGTCAAGAGCTTTCAACCAAGAATATGGTTGACTTATGGGAATGCTTAAACAACTTGTGTTACATCCTACATTGAAACCCCAACTTCCATTTATACGTCTAGATTTAATCCCAACATAAACGTCATGCGTCGACAGTAGAGCCAGCAGTCTGCTGCGGACGGCCGCTGAAGTGGCCTTGTGCTGAGGCTATCAGCAGCGACCAGCGCAATATCACGCGCCATTTGCTGACGCCAGACGTCGGCAAACAAATTGCTTTTCAATCAATTTGATTGAGAGCTAATCAAAGAAATACAAAAATACCACCTCCCTATAAACGGCGATACAACAAATCTCTTTCCGAAACGTTCTCTACCTTCACACACAGACTCGTCAAGTCGAATATGCGCAGATTAATTGGCAAGTTTTGACCTTAATTGAGTTAGGCAATTTACTGACACACGCAGTGGTGTTGTGTCGGTTATTAAAACGGCCCATGAGGTATGATAATAGAGTTAAATGACCCGCCGCGCCCGATGAAATGACGGCCAATAAATGACCGGTAATGACATGCGGTAAATGACACAACAACTGCCGACCCAATATTTATCCCTCATTTGTGTCAACATTTACACTTTTTTAGGCATGTAATTTAATGCTAGATGCAATAAACATAGTATAGTGTTGATAGATAAATCAAAACAAAAATAAACATTTTATAAATCATAAATTTTTAAAAAAATATTTTATAATTTATAAACTTATGCCACAGTTATTTAAAAATCATGTTTTTATCGAAAAATAAAATGATTATAAAACAAGGATTATAGCTTGATGGTATTTTGGGTCCATATCCAGCTATAATTGATCAAAGCTGGTCCAACTTTGATCAACATTGATCCTTTTGATATGGATTCAAAATATTAAAAAAATATAAAAGTAGGTAAAATAGCCCAAGGTTCTATCTTTCATTAAAATCCCTTCCACTTTTATCGGACTCAAAATAAAGAAGAAAATGGGAGCAGGCGAAGCACTACATGCATGACGCTCTGAGAGCGGCCCATTCGCCCCACTTCAATAAAGAATTATTTTATTTTTAAAATCTCAAATAGTAACAAATGTTTTTCAAACCCAAACTCCATTTGAAATAAAAATAAAATAAAACCAGACTAAAATTGAAAATATAATTAGACTATATCTATACTTATTTAATACGGTAAGGGGTTTTTTGTTTTGAGAACTCCTCCTACAATTTTCAACCGATTTTCAATTTTTTGGTGACGTTGGATAGAGATTGGTCTGTAGTTGTTTCCGCCAAAAACTGGTGCGAAATGGACTGAAAATAAAGGCGCTATCCACCATTGAAATATCAAAATTTCCCATTTAAATAACATTGGGATTGAATAAAGCATTTTAAACATATGTTAATAATCAGCTGTAAATACGTGTAGTTTTGATGATACAGAGATTCACATGGGATTGGTCGGATGTCATTGATTTAGAGCTAAAAGTAACATTTGTATTGTATTAAAATAAATTGCTCGATTTCGAGCACACGTATACTAGTTTAATGTAAATAGTATTAAACGTTACTAGAGTTGATCTTTTTTTAATAAGTCGTTAGGTGTATATGTTTTGAAGTACAAAATAATACAGCCAAACAGTTAAGATTCCGTCTATACAATAATATAATCTTTCAGTTTTGAACAAGTAAAGGTCTTCGACAAGCCTGGACTGGAGCCAATAATAGTGTCTGCTATACCAAAACAGTCAATACGTTTTTATCGTATATCGTTGTATCGTTTTTTCGGTTTCACGAGTAAACTCTAATAGAGTAAAAAAATCAATTTACTTCCCTTCTTTCATATTGAAAAAATAAACTTAATTTTGTAGTTATAATTTTATATTAATCTCAAATTTAACAAGGAAAAAACCTGCAATTCTTGTTATTTAGCATGCTTAGATTACTTATCATTAGATACCGTTCAACAAATGTGTGTTCGTGAATGTCAGACTGTTGGTATGACATAAAGCTCGGCCGAAGACAGAGTTACATTAGTGTTGCACTATACATGAACAAACAACTTTACGTTACAACGTCCAGTAGCACTAAATCGTCAAAGTCACGCGGCTGATTTTTGCATACACCACTGGCATTTTCAACTTTTTACAGTTAATGATCTAATATCGAAAATTTTATCTAAGGTAGCCCTATGCCAAAGCTCTCTCCCAAGTATGAATGGCAATAATTGTTATTAAAGGAAGCCCGATAGTTAAATTTTGAAAATTTTACAAAGTCAATACTTTTTCCATATACTACGGTCTATGAGTCTATTATGGTATAGGAAAAGAAAGTAATGGTACTGTATAATCTAGGTGCTACGCAACTGTTATTTATTTTATAACGACCAACGAATTTAATTTTAACTGCAGCTTGTTTTACTGCAGTGCTGCTTGACGTTTAAAGTTTGGATGTAAAACTCGACTACACGAAGTGTACGTGTTGCAGGCATGGAGGGCCGCTCCGCCCGGCTGTGGCTGGGCCTCGCCCTCGCCAGTCTGCTGGTGCCCCACTCTGCCCCCGACCCCTCCAGAGCCCACGACCGGCGCAAGAGGTTCATCTGGCTGACCAACGATGGCCGCATCGCGTTGCCCCCAGGCTCCAGTCTCTCCATCACCCCCTCCCTCGCCCTCCCTTTCGTCCGCTACCCTCCCCAAGGCTTCCTATCCAACATGTCCATCAGCTTGCCGTTCACAAGTAAGTATCAAATTACTATGCAGAATATTAATTTTTGATTGCCTCTTGTTTTTCATTTCTACATGTTATGCCTAAATTGTTCAAAATCAAATTTTCAAGCAGGGGATTTGCTTAATTGATCAAACATTTTAGAGGTTAGTTTTTCTTAGTATCATGTAATAATTTTTAGAATCATATATTGAAAGCAGTCGTGCTGCTTTCCAAGGCTATTAGAATATTCTATTGAACCTGAAAACGACTCGTTGAGCAGGATCACTAAGGTATTGAAACTCTAGCATTTTTTTATTTACAAATTATTTTTAAGAATAGCCAAACAATTTGCCAAAGTGCTCTTTCGGTAATCGTGTTAGGAATCGAAAGTCAGATTAAGCCTACGTATAGGAAGATTTTTCAAGTCGTTATGGTTTGACTGTAAAACAAGCACTACTAGTATTGTTTTTGTCACAGACTCTCTTTAAATCAACATTATAAAACATTAAGAAAATATCACACATCCCCCCACCAACTAACCCCCATGCCTTCTCAGTTCTGTTCGACCAGCTGGGCCTGACGGACAACCAGAACCCGTACGGCGTGCTGCCGCCCATCTTCGCCCGAAGCCTGGGCCGCAGCGCCGGCAGCCTCCTGGCCGACTACGTGGCTCAGCTGCTGGAACATCGCAGGGGCAAGAGGGCGGCGCCCGAGAAACCTCCCGACAACGCCTTCCACGGTGGCGAGAGGTAACGTTCAGGGGCGAGTCTAAAATGACTTCATTCATTCGACCCATAGACATAAAAAAGAACAACTGGATCGCTGACTGAGGTGGAGGAGTATCACTAGGAGCAAGTCGGCTTCCCCCACCACTCTAAGGTGATGCTGCGCCGTATGTCAGCTGAGATAGTCATTAGTGATTCCACTGCATTCTTGACTAACCAAGAGTGGCGGCCGTTAAAATCAAAGTAGTGGGCTAGCCCTTCTCTCTACAGTCCTGTTTTGCGATCCAGTTGTTTATGATCTTATTTATATCAATGATTTGACCCTAAGGAATCAGAGCAACTCAAATAAGCTCTTTATTCAATACTTTATAAAATAAAACTTAGTTACAAATAGGTCTTAATCAACCAATATACTGTAGTTATAATTTACAAAAAAAAATTAAATTTCAGGACTTCAACCGGTATGTTTTTGAGTACTAAGTGATTAATAAAAGAATATGGTATTTTATGTTTGGCAAATAAAATGGTCGCTAAAACCACATAGTCCGTTTTTTTAAACCTGATCCTTCGAGGGAGAGATGGTGGAGGGGGTTTGTTTATACTTGCTACTATCCCATTGGCTGAAGCCTTATTTTGGTTTTTTTGTTGGTTTTTTTGTTGTTTTTGTTTTATTTCACTGTTGCATACCAGCTGGTAATTTTCACAACATATTGTGTGTCCGTTTTACAATACTATTGGTAGCAGTTGTTTTTTAATCAGTTAACTTTAGAACTGTTACTTTTTAACAAAGAATAGATTTGGCTTAAAAATATAACAGCTGACTAGGAGTTACTGAAAGATATTATAACTTATTTAAAAAGTTATTTGAGGAAATCTGATACTCGACACACGTTTGTCAAGAGTTTAAATGTGTTGTTTACAGTATAAATTTTTTGTTTACAGTTTAAATCCCTCCCCCACCCCAATTTTATCGAGAAGGACCAGGTTTAAAAAAACGGACTGTACTTTGAATGAGTTATGATTATTACAAATAAGTTCAGTAAATACTGTAAATGTGACATATCATAGATGGTGTTGATTTTAAACCAACATTCTAAAAACAAATATTTTTACACTAAAATATGTTCATACGAAATATTCCTATATAATCAACATTTACTTCTGTTAAATAAACTATTTTGAGATTTTTACCTCCTGGTGATTCTATATTAATATTACTTACACTCAATAAAAATTTAACGAGTAAAATACTTTAAGGAGCATTAGATATATTTTAATAATTGTTTATAATCTTTATATTCCATTAGTGGATGTTTTAGGCCTATGGATATGAATCCGAGTAGGCCTACCGGTACACGAAGTAGGCAGGTATGGTAACGTATTTGCATATTGTGTTTCCCATGCTGGGGCGATGCAGCCGACGGATACTCACTCCACTCCACTGGCGATAATCCGATACCAACAACCCTCCCACCCCCCCCCCCCACCCGCCCTCAAAACCCCGCTATCTTGTTGCACGCTAATCCAATTTCTGAGCAACCATGTTTTTAATCGTGTTGCTTTCCAGAGTATTCATGTTCCCGCACAAAGACTACACAATATAATTTGTGAAGTGTAAGTTTTTTTGCTTTATTGCATTATTTTAGTGATAGCAAACATGTGGGATGAAATTTTTACACTATGTTGAATACTTGTTTATGATTTAATTAATGTAAAATAATCTTAAGTTAAACTTTTAATTAGTGTAAAAGCCTTCCGTGATTAATTTGAAGTAGATTACGTCATTTTCGTAAGTTTTGTTGTTCATTTTCTTTTAGAAACACTTTTAAAATGAAGTGACACTAGATAAGGTAAAAATTTTGCGTTGCTTCCGAAATCTCTCACTTTTTGGGGACCGTAAATTTAAATTGTAGGTTAGAAAACCCACTTCGCCAATTTGATGTAATAATTTTAAGAGCTGTTCCAGTTTGAAACAACTAAAAATGGAATCTAAACTAGAAAAGTATTATTTGTAATGTTTTTAGAATGTAAAATTTCAATGCTTACACACTGCCATTTTGGTTTGGAAAAAAAACAACAACCTCTTGGTTATACAAAAATTTAAATTTATTTAATAACATAAATGATTAGTCACTTTCATGGAGTATACATATGATTTTTGAAGTTGTCCAAGAAATCTATAGTGAGAAGATTATTATCTAGATACCAAGAGTTGTCCAGAAACCCGCATCCCTTTTTGGAGAAGCACCTCAATTTTTTATAACGTCAAAATATACTTTGTATGAAGTTACCATTGTTTCCCCATAAGGAATTGTTTTGCTTTAACAAACAAAGGAATTAAAGAGGGAGGAAGGAATTTTTCACGTGCTGTATATTAAAGAATAAAATATCCATCCGTAACAAACTTTGATATGTGTTGGAGAAAACTAGAGTAAACGGTAAGTTCTAAATAAGAATGGTGGACGTCAAGGTATATTAATTAGTTTTAAGGCTTCAAAAATCATTAAGATGCATTCATTAACAGTCTTGCCACAACAGTAATCTCCTGAAGTTAATTGCAGAGTCACTCACGATACATCGCGGTAACCCTACTACATTTAATTATGATCGACCAATAGTTGAATAAACATGTTTATGTTTGTGTGTGTCTCAGGGCGATCCTGTACACGATAGCGGAGGAGTTCCTGGAGAACTTCGGCATGGACGGGCACGCGTGCCTGCTGAGGGCCATCTGCGAGGTGCACGGCCAGCCCGACCACAAGTACGGCCTGCTCGGCGAGGTCGTCAAGCTGTTCTTCACGTCAGTACACTACACCCACAACTATAGCAATACTACCAAACTGTCTTGATTAAAGATATATTTGCCCACGTTATATCTTGCTGTGTCGAACAAATGTATTAAGGGAACAAAACGTTTTTTCCATTTTTAAAAGTAATTTATTAGTAATAGTAGGGTAGTTTATCACGAGATGGATTAGGCCTATTTATTATTTTGACAATCAGTATAATAAGCCCATTCATATGGATGACTTTTCATATGGTTCCATAAGTGAAAATCTTTTTTACTTGCTTAATATTAGTCTATTTCATTAAAAAGTTCAAAATAGTTTTGCAATTTTGTAAATGAGGACAAATACAAATGATACCGTTTGAATAATAGGACAATGTTATGGAATGTAAAAATAAGCAGATTCTTAAGAATAAATTAAATGTAATAATTAAATATAATAATATAGTAAGTTATTTAATATAGTACAGTATTTCCAATTTTCATTCTCTACAAAGAATTATAAATGATTTGGAATCAAGCAATATACATTATTTCAGTTTGAATTGAATTTTCTCGTTAATCATTTTAAGACCAACATTTTCCTCCAAAGAAATATAAAAAGAAAAAAGGCTCAATAAATAACAAGTGCAGTTTCTGACAAAATATTTTTTCTAGTTTGAAGATATGGTTTCAAACTGTCTTTATGAACGTTTTCTGGATTAGTTTAAGCAACCGTCGGACCTGAAAGGTAATTGCTCAAAGTAAATGTCTGGAAGGGTTTAACGAACCATTAGTTACACGTCTAAAACAAATGGACGTTAACTAAGCCGTCGCCTTTACAACTATGGGATCTATGTGTTTAATGCACTTAAACAGGTGCACTAACTGAGTTTACTTTATCCTCTCATTCCAAAGAATACGACCCATAATATGGCATGGTGGAAGAAAGATATAATGATTTTACAAATCGAATTTTTGAAAAAAAAAAATGCTCCTTTCTGTTCATAACACAAAACACAACATAATAAGTTTTTGAATTTGCAATTTTACTTTTTCATATTTTTCCCCTTATTAAAGAAAAATTTTGATCTGAATGTAATTTTATAGATCAAAAGGTAAATTAAAACTGTTGCTTGTATAGTAAGGTATCCCAAATATACCTACACATATGAATAAACAAAAACCATAAGTTTTTTTTTCATTTTGAACTTCGGAGGATTAACTTATTAGTGTGTAATGTCTAGGCCTACTGTTTAAGATAATTACGAGCAATCTGAAATATTGTCAAACATTTTTCTCTGTGATTAATCTTCTGGGTTTCTGAGTGGGCGTTCACATAACAAATACGACTTTTCCAGTTTCCTGAAATAAATAATAGTTTTCATGACTAGTCTCGAAAGTGACTCATTGCGGGGAGAGATTGCATTTACTCGCGAGGCTAAGCCGAGGGTGGGAAAAGCTATCGAGCCCTGCAATGGCACTTTTGAGACGAGTATTGGACATTATTTTTCAATATGATATCAAAAAACTTAAATAACATGAACTTAAATAACATAACTTAAAATAACATGAATATATATATATAATAATAAAAAATATATAAAATACCCCCCGTCGCAGCAGACCTGCGTACTCAGCGAATTTCCAAATTAGTAATATTAATTTTGACCAGCTAAACTTGTAAACAAAATTTCATTACGTGCAAAATAAATAGGGAAATAAATGTCTATTCTCCTTAAGATATAGGGAAAGAGTATGCAGGTACGCTGCCATGGGGGACACTAAAAGTAGGTTTTTAGCATAGAAAAAAATTATTTCGACCATATAAAGCCATATAGTAAGTTTCATCAATATCTGTCCATAAATAAAAGAGTTTGCCTATTCTCCATATGATTAACTTGGGAACAGAGTATGCAGGTTTGCTGCCATGATAAGTAAAAAAAACCAAGATTTTTACCTTAAATGGATGAATCTCAACCAAATGAAGCTAAATACTAAGTTTCATCCAAAAATATTGGTTAATAAGTGAAATATTAACACATCCTTATTCTCCATAAGATTAACATTGAAGCCCCAAAAGACAATGTACTGTCTTTAGACTTTGTAATATCTCGGTAACCAATGGAGATAGAGCAAAGCTTCAAAATACTAAATTGTGAGTTTTTTTGAGCTAAATCCAATGGTCAAAATAAAAATTAAAAATTTTTTTAATTTACTTATGAAAAATGCAAAAAACCCATTTTTGGGGTACAAAACCCCCCAAAACTACCCCTTCCGGTAGGTCGATATGTCTGGTTTTCGAACTCATCCGAATAAACATAGGATTACACATCTCTACCAAATTTGGTGTCGATCGGACCATTTTTACGAGAGTTATCGTGTCTAGGGACACATACATATATATATATATACATATATATATATATATATATACATATATATATATATAAAATTTTTAATGACTATTATTTTTGGTCTCTGGGCACCTCAAAACGAAAAAGTAACATGGTCCCGGGCTTAGGTCTTTCCATGAGACCTACGGTAATAGCTTATTCCCTATGGGAAATTCGCTAAAAACTAACTCATAACGCTGAGTTTCCGTGCTTATGTCTAAGTACATACGCACGGAAACTCTGCGTTATTCAACAGCTGATCGGCCTACAATGCAACAGCTGATCGGTCTGCACCGAAAAATCCCATTAACGGTTACTTTCCATGCACCACAAATGCACAGAAAGTTAACGTTATGTAATTTTGCCGTGCAGTAGCGGGAATAACCTATTTGCTTACATCATTTTACGTTTAGAAAGTGTACTTTCGTGTCTAGTGTAATGAAAAATAGTATTTTAAACCGCTTCCTAGTGAGATGAACTATATTGGAATGTGTTGGCAGGGCGAGCAAGTCGCCATACGCCCACCTCCTGGACGAGTACGTGGACGCCGAGAGGACAGGCATGGAGGATGGCGAGTGCTGGAAGTTCTTCAAAGACTGCTCCAAGTCGCTGTTCCACTACCCGCACATGAACAAATACTCGTAAGTTACTCTCAATACACAATAGTTGAAAAGATTTCCACTGATAGATGTTTAGTATTGCTCGCATCAACAACTTTATTCTTTTTCAGTGAGTAATCGAAACTTAAAATACCCCCCGTCGCAGCAGACCTGCGTACTCAGCGAATTTCCAAATTAGTAATATTAATTTTGACCAGCTAAACTTGTAAACAAAATTTCATTACGTGCAAAATAAATAGGGAAATAAATGTCTATTCTCCTTAAGATATAGGGAAAGAGTATGCAGGTACGCTGCCATGGGGGACACTAAAAGTAGGTTTTTAGCATAGAAAAAAATTATTTCGACCATATAAAGCCATATAGTAAGTTTCATCAATATCTGTCCATAAATAAAAGAGTTTGCCTATTCTCCATATGATTAACTTGGGAACAGAGTATGCAGGTTTGCTGCCATGATAAGTAAAAAAAACCAAGATTTTTACCTTAAATGGATGAATCTCAACCAAATGAAGCTAAATACTAAGTTTCATCCAAAAATATTGGTTAATAAGTGAAATATTAACACATCCTTATTCTCCATAAGATTAACATTGAAGCCCCAAAAGACAATGTACTGTCTTTAGACTTTGTAATATCTCGGTAACCAATGGAGATAGAGCAAAGCTTCAAAATACTAAATTGTGAGTTTTTTTGAGCTAAATCCAATGGTCAAAATAAAAATTAAAAATTTTTTTAATTTACTTATGAAAAATGCAAAAAACCCATTTTTGGGGTACAAAACCCCCCAAAACTACCCCTTCCGGTAGGTCGATATGTCTGGTTTTCGAACTCATCCGAATAAACATAGGATTACACATCTCTACCAAATTTGGTGTCGATCGGACCATTTTTACGAGAGTTATCGTGTCTAGGGACACATACATATATATATATATACATATATATATATATATATATACATATATATATATATAAAATTTTTAATGACTATTATTTTTGGTCTCTGGGCACCTCAAAACGAAAAAGTAACATGGTCCCGGGCTTAGGTCTTTCCATGAGACCTACGGTAATAGCTTATTCCCTATGGGAAATTCGCTAAAAGACAGTCCTATAAGTGCATGAAATTAGGACAAGCACGGATTTTCTTTGGATTATTGTAACTTTGAAAAAAAATCAGATTGTCAATCCGGGTAGGGACAGGAAATGACACACTGATACATATTCCCGCCTCCAAGCCACATTCCTGTCACGATCTCGCCAATCCACCAGCTGTTGGTCAGTTATACGTGTAATCAATGACAGTGGTGCCAACCCAACCACCCGTCTTATTTCCGGTTTTCCCACTTGTTAGGATGAAGGTTGAGTAGTATTTTGTGGTCTTGTTGGTATCACGTACCCATCTTATTTGCCAATCGGAATAATCGCTGTGGCATGCCTATTATTACAAGTTTCTTTATAATTACAACCCTACTAACCTGAGGCCGGAGTTTGGTTTCCGAGAAGCTTATTAGAGGTAGAGGTCATTTACTTTCAGTTCCTTAATATTTAGTCCATTCTATTTATAGATATTTATACTTATTTAATACGCTAAGACTTTATAAGAGAACGACTGCAATTTTCAAACGATTTTCTAGTTTTTGGTGTTGTTGGATAGGGCTTGATCTGTAGTTATTTCCGCCAAAGCCTGATGAGAATCGGACTCAAAATAAGGGCGCTATCCACAAATTAAATTTGAAATTTCCCCATTAGAATAATATTGGGATAGGATTGAGCATTTTAAACATCTGTTCATGCACAACTAGGCCTATATAGCGTATATAGCGTTCATATACGTAAAGTTTTTAGTGATTACTTATATTAATAATAGAATAGTGTATTGGTAGAATGTTATTGAATTAGAACTAAATGTATATAATGGACTAAGAGTTAATGATAATTGCGATGATACCTACGAATAACAATGATTTAGATTACGATATTTTATTTGTACAAATGAAGTTGAAGTTACTAAAATTAGAATGAAATTTAGTTTCAAAGTATATATAATTCTGTAAGCCGAATTTCTTGAGCAAAATTGTGAGCGTTGTACAAATCGCAGAAAGATGGGAGGGGTCTCAAATTAAAGGTCTCAGTCCCATACACGAGGGAAAACTATCGGGAAAACGAGGGGTGTCATTGGCACAGGGGGTAGGGGGTCATGGGGGCCTCGGTGGAGGCATGGGTGGACATTCTGGAGGAACGGCAGGTAAGCTGGCATTTGGGTATAGGGGCCACGGGGGGGGGGGGGGGGCATGGGGCCACAAGGGACACTAGAGACGTCGGTGGCACAGGGGATCGTTGGGTAGGGAGGTACGGGGGGGTTGAGTTATGGGGGACATTGAGAGCACGGGGCCTCGAAGAAGAACGGCGGGCATGTGAGCACACTAGAATGGGGTTCACAAAGGCATAAGGGGTATGGGGGCATGCGGGGAACTCGGGTCCGATGCATCGGGGTAAAGGAAGCACGGGTCACGAGAGGGGGCCCCGAGGGAGGCTTGGAGACATGGGGGGTAAGGAGAAGAATGGCAGGCATCGTGAAACTGGTAACGAAGATATAAAAGGCACCGGGAGGAATGGCGGGCATCATAGGAGGTGCAGGAAGCACGGGTCATGAGATGAGGGCATTGGAGAGACTTGGGGGGACTTAGGGAGAACGGATTAGGATTGGGGAACATAAAGAGCATGGGGGCATCAAGGAAGTATGGTGGACATGTGAGCACAGGAGAATGGGGGTCATAGAGGCATAGGGGGTATAGGGCATGGGGGGGGGGGTACTCGGGCTGCAAGGCATATGGGGTACAAGAAGCACGGGTTACCAGAGGTCGACACAGGGGAGGCTTGGGGGACATAGGGGGCACGGGGAGGAACGGCAGGCATCGGGGAACGGGGATATGGGAGGCACGGGAAGGAATGGCGGTCATGGAGGCACAAAGATATGGGAGACACGGGGGTATGGGCATGTCGGCACGAGGCGCACTAGAGACGTCAGTGGCACTGGGGGTAGTTGAGTATGGGGGGTACGGGGGAGGAATGGGAGACATAGACGGCACGGGGGCCTCGAGGAAGAACGGTGGGCATGTGGGCACAGGAAAATGGGGGGCACACTGACATGGGGGGTACAGGGATTCGGGGGCATGGGGATTACTCAAGCGACGGGGTCACATGGGTTATAGGAAGCACGGATCACGGAAGGGGACGGGGACACGGCAAGTGGGGGGGGGGGGGGGAGTTTGGGGCACAGGGGTCCTAGACGCAGTAGTGTACAGTATTAATGCTGGGATGGTAACTATTTTGTCATGTTGTATTAAACTATTGTATTCACTTGAATTACGAACTCATTATGTGTAAATGTTTAAGGTCAAAACTATTTTTTTTTAACGTACGGCAATCTAATAGTGCAAAAAATTTTATTTTTCCACAAAATAGACAACTTACTGTATTGTTTAATACAAGGGAGATTGCTGGCGAATTACTGAATTGTTACCACCAAAAAATATTTATCAAGATTAAGTAATATTTATAAGAAAATCCAATCGTGTAAATTCACACTACAGCTTGAGAAGAAATGAAGTAATTGTGCAACTAGGTGACGAATTGAAACTTAATTTTTGATGTAACATCATCATTTGGATATTTAGGGGCCTTAGCCCCTACAAGCCCCTAGTTTGTTATAATCTGTTGAAAAATCTGTAAAAAGTTCATCCCTTACAGTAAATATAGTGATAAACCGAACACTATTAAATATTTTTGACATGCGAAACTGGTTCCATAGATAAGCAGGCAAAGCACCTAAGTAAAAAGAAGCATACGTGAAAGCATACACTAGCATAAGTGTAACAATAGCAGTAACCATACAGTGTTTTAATAATTGTAAAATGCTGATCAAATCAATGCGTTTGGGTTATTTTCCCCATTTAAGGTTTTCACTCTGAAAGAAACTCAGATAGGATGCTGTATTATTTATATGTTCAAGTTTCTTAATTACAGACCGTCGATTCGAAGGAGTTGTAGTATATCATAGGCTACAAAACTACTCCAAGAACCGGGTTTTGAACAAAAATGTATAATCTGGATTTTAGCCTGGTTAATTTAGCCTAGATGCTAAATGTATTTACATCACACTACATCATCATCACTTGTTTTTTACCCTCACTTCTAATAACTAAAATCATGCTTTTGAGATCTGGAGCTGAGACTTTTCGGCCCTAAAACTTCCCACTGGAATCCAATGGTAACTGGTAGCTGATGTGGAGTGGTAGTAGTGCATCCCGCTAAATTGGTTAAGGTTATGTTTTGTTTCTTGAGGGCAAATAAAAATATTTTTGATTTGTTTGAATTTTAGAGAGATGAAAAATATCGTTCGGAACTCGGCCAGGAACGTTTTGCCTACTCTCGATCTTTTCTCGTTCTCGACTTCTCCTCGAACTTGAAACACGATCTCGAAGTCGGCAAAAAATGTTTTTGCAAAAAAACACGATCTTTTCGGCGCTTGTAAAGAAATAAGTACTTATTCGGAGAGGTAAGTACTTATGCGAATAAGTACTTATTCGACCTGAGGGTTTTATTTGTCAAATCTCCGTCTGTATAGTAGATTTATTTCTTCGTCTACAAGCTTTTATTCAGAATAAATATTCCCAGATTATTTCCAAATATCAATGCAACTTCTTCATTGCGTACCTATTATCTCTTTTGGAGTTGCTACAATTTCATTTTAACATTGATGGCTTTGTTAAACGCAGTAATTGGATATTATTATGTTTTTTTTTTTTATATTTATTAAATGAAAAATGCATTTATTAAAAACTAGCTAAAAGCCCGTCAAAAATGACGGGTAATCCCTATGATGATTATTAAAGAATGTGATGGGGTATTTAAGTTTGAATCATCACAAGATTTACGAAAACCCTGACGACATAATATTAAAACTTAAATCTTTCCATTTCTCTAGCAATGTAAAAAATATATAAAAATATTATTTTATAAGTTTATAAATAGTTTATAATACTTTTAATATGATCTTAGGCAAATGGGAAATTAACAAAAACGAAAGTTAATAATAAAAGACTTTTTAACCTAATTTCCATTTATTTCATTCCAGTTGTCTTGTCAATTATCTATATATTAATACGCAAGCATGTTTCATTTCCTCCTTTTTTCTCAGCTCGTGTTCATCGTAGGATAAATCCGCACATACCGTTAGAAAGGTATAGTCCTGTAGATGAGCAGAATCACATTCTAATTCACATCGGACACCAGGGCTACGCCCCAAAGGCTTTCAAAGTTCCAATGTTAATCTTATGGAGAAAGGAGAATTGAATGAATCATTAGACAGCTGTTGTAAAAACAACTGCTAAAAAATTAGGAAGAACAGATGTTTTAGTTCTAAAATCTTTTTTAACTTCTTGGGTCCAGATCAACTGAAATTTTGATCGAATTTCGATCAGGAGGCGATCTTTAGTTGGTATAATTTTGCTTACTCAAGAGTCCAATTTAATGTGTCAGAATCTGGAATTTACATCTAATTTGCCTAACACTCGAGAATCACCATTCTGACCAAGTGTTTCTTTAGCCTCTGGTAATAAGAATTTTTCCTCCTTACGTTCTTGTTGTTAAGTTTTGTTAGATCCAAGCAGAGTCTAACGTTCCCATTAGTTTTTGGTACCAACCCCAACGCTGAGCATTAGGCCAAGGGATCTTCCGCAGGACCTATGACATCTAATTTAGCCATGTTTTCAAGTTCTGTTCTGACTTTATCACCTAAAGGTTTATCACATTCCTGGGTGTAATAAGTGCTACTGGACGTACATTGTCCTGTAAGTCAATCGTACAAGTATTTTTTTTCTTTGCCGTTACTAAAACACTATTAAAAATGTTTCCTCCGTCTTTAGTTTGCACCACAGTATCTAGAATATCATAGGCTAATTTCCACTTTATTTCCATCTCCTTTTCTTTTTTTTGTATATTTCAATACTTATTCCTTCATAGTTCCTAGTTCTGCATCCTCACATTTTGGTACTCCATTGTTTATATCAATGAGAACAATAAACCAATTGTTAAACATGTAGAAGCATAAGCCTACATAACCTTAATAGGATGAAAAATAAGAATATAAGGACGTTAAATTACTTAGTTATAACAAAACTTAATGAATTAAAATACGGTGGGGAGTATTTTACAATCAAAATATTTTAGTGTTTTATATGAATCACCTGGAGCAGTAAACAAATCGACAAAATAATGTCTTAGATTGGTGTAAATAAGGTCTAATTTTCATTTTAAGGAGTTATAACGCATTTTCCGAGGGATACCATATTTTTCCTATCGTCTAGGGACCATAACAAATCCATTGACACCAAAATGGCCACGATCCGTTCAGTGGTTTTCTCTGTAAACCCTTTAATGCACTCTTTTATTATATAAGATATTAAACGTAAATTTAATAAGTTAATTCTGTGAAATAAGGTGCGGGTAATAAATATAAAATAAGTAATAAACTTATGCACACAATTTTAAAGTTTTCAATGAAAGCTAATACTAAGGATCCAGAATATGATTGTACTGTAATTAGATTTAATTCCACGTAACATTTTATTTTATCTCAGTAAAATACTTAAGACAATCCACACGAGTAAAGGTTCAAAAAGATTCTGGATCAGTGAATTTCTACAAAGAGACCGAGATCTTATTCTTTTCGCCGTACAACACTGAAAGCAAAGTGCTGTTCTGCGACTAAAACGTTGTGTTTTTTATCTTCCGCATTGTGCCCTCCTTTTATAAAAATGTAAAATGCTTACCAGTAATGTTACTTTAATTTGAACATATTTTGGCTATTCATTTAACTTCGGACATTTTGTTTACTTAAAAAAACTTCTTGCAGTACACTAATAACTTTATTTTTAAAAAAACCTAAAACCGTGATAAATGTTGCATATTGAAGGTATGCATTAAAATTGAAAGCGTATTTAAGTATATTAATTTTATTGACAAATTTTTCATTTCCTCTTAAGATTAATTTGTTTTCAGATATAGAACATGGACTTAAAAAACCGCAAAGATTAAGAAAATTAGTACACTATTTTTTTCAATACCGTCTTATCGCAGCAAGATCTTTTTACGAAATGAGATAATAAAACATCCATACGAAGTTTCACATAAATTATTATCAACAACTTTTGGAAAAATATACTTTTTTCAAGGCCATTGAATGATTGGATTGTATGCAGTGGTAATAATTTCACTGTGTTAGGACATAACAAAAAATATTAATTTATTTATGTTGTTTTGCGATGGTGATCCATTTAGATGTAGATTTTAAGGTTTACAGATGTTGTATCGGAAAGTTATGTTTAATTATGTAGTTAATAATATTAACTCTGTGTTATAGTGTGTTGGATAATCCTGGAATTTTTTATATTTGTTTCTTGCATCGAGACAAACATAATTTACTATTTAACCATAGGGTCTCTACGGTGCCAAGTTTTCTGTCTGTATATATGCAGTTTTTTTCTAGATTCATGATATCTTCAAAACTACTTGAGGCTACACTATAACTGCTACGGCTATTAAGTATTCAAAACCCTTTTACATATAAATTTTCGCATTTCTCACTTTTTCCGTTTCAAAACGGCGGTAGTTTTATTTTTTCAAAGATGAATATCATAATGCTAGAAAACACTTAAGTTAAATTGTGTATAAATAATTGGCTAGTAAAAAAATTCTAAAAATCTTAGATCAATAACTGAAATTTAAGATTTTTAATAGGAAATATCTAAAATTTCTAGTAGGCTTACAAGAACATACAGTTCTCTTCTATTTTATAAATATAAAACATAAATATGGATAGGCTCTACATATTTTGTATATTTAATAGGCCTACTATTTTCATTATATTTGACATATTTTAGATATTTCTTTTGAGAGTTTCAAATGTTTTTAACAGGAAACACATTTTTAACAGGAAATATGGAAAGCCAGGATGAAAATACAGGGACGTAATTGGAAATGGGGAAATTGAGGGAATAGGTTGTTGACATACATCAGTGTTATAGCAGTTTTAGATCAAAACTTTACGTGGTTTTAAGTTACTATGAAACAAGCAAAATGCCTCTCTATATTCAAGGCATCAAAATACCGGAAATTAACATAACACTCTAGATACAAATATTGAATTTATATAGTTTTATTATAGATTTTGTTCGGTGCTTTGCAATAAGTTAAATTGATTTAGGTACAGTTCTAAAAATTCTAATACAATCTTTTACATGAGTGTAATATTCATAACCTATTTATCTATAGCAATACAATTTGTATGCATTATAAACACATTTCTTATTTTAAAAACTCGAAGTAGCCTTATTAATATCACAAAACTTTCTAAAGTTGTTATTATTTTTGAGAAATGTTTAAAGTGTTTACATTGTATTTATACTTAGATGTTTAAATACATTTGATTTGATGTACCTTAACCCAAAGAAAATGTCTTTTAAAATTAGCATCTCATACGTGTTATGTTTGCAGAGGAAAGGAGCACTCGGCAGAGGAAGAGGAAGTAGAAGACATGACATCAAAAAGGCCCCCGGACACTTCTTGGTACAGGGGGAGCAGCGCGAAGAAGCCTCAACCTTATCAGACAAACAGTGTTTACAGTGATAAGGGCAAGGCAGGGACGAAAAAAGTAGTGACCCCTCCTGACAAACAGTTTATGTGATCTACGTGTAGGAGAAGACAGTAAAGAACCTAGTTAAACCAATTGACACTTTCTGTAGCTATGAACTATGTGGTGAACAAGTGTGTGATAGAAATGGTTTGTGAAAAGTCAGTACATATGTGCCAACGGAAGAGTGGACCAATTTTGTAAATGGGCACGATTCTATGACCAGTGTTTAGTTGACATTTACTTTACTTTTATTGATTACTTTTACATTAGTAATCCATTTGTCAGGTTTTTAACGTGGTTGTGGTTTAAAGGGGGATAAACTCAGAACGGTTGTTAAAATAAGCTAGTCATCGGTGTTTTGAGAGAGCTAAGGTGCTAAGGAACAACTATGTTATCTCGTCACAGAACTTAATTCAACAGATTTTAATTCTAACAGCCTGCATTTTAGTAAAATTGTACATAACAATGTGTTCTCTGATTAAAGCGACGTGATTTGTAATACAGTTATAATCGATTGCTTACTTATCTACGTGTGTCAGGCCGTAACCAATATTGAAAGTTTATTTTATATGACTTAAGTCACTTGATGCGATGCTAGTTATCAACACTTCTCGCTACTTTAGTATGTGTGAGACTTAACATAGAGTTTCATTTCACATGCTGCATATTTATTTTGTCTTCTTCACAATAACAAGTGAATTGGACAAACAATCTTCCGCTACAGTGAAGTGGTGTACTTGTAGCGGGACCATGTTCCTTCACGATACCTTCTTACTGTCAAACTACTCTCTTTTTTACCCAGCTTTAAGACTTTAAAGATGTTTTCTTTAATATTCCAAGAGCTAATTAAAGTTAGTCTATACCACTTTAATAAATACGATTCATTCTACCTTTTGCAATCTATTTCACGCTTTATTTCACGCTATTGTAGGCACATAGGTATCTGTGTGCGTCTAGCTTACGTCTAGCATTGTTTCTATTACAATAGTTTTATCTTAAAAGAGCTTTATATTGTTGTGTTTTACACTATTTCAATTCCTGAATAGTTACTAGCTTTAAAAACAATGATACCAAGGAGTAGAATATAATGTTATCATTATATTTTGTTGAGTAGATAATATTTATCAGAATTTGTAGGGAAGGTAAGTTAGATTGTGTCATAAACATGAATCAAAAGCACTCATATTTTTATGCCAACTGCATTGTACATATTGTAATATATATTAGCAATACATAACCATATGTTTTAGGGTGCCAGTACCTCATAACACGGGTGATTTATTATGTTCTTTAAATCCGTTGAGAATTTAAACTATTAAAATTATTTTTAAATTGCCTTTAATATACGTAAGAAGAATATAAATAAAAAAATAATCAATCCACTGCTAGATTGGCCTATAATCAAGCGTAATTTACTTGATTCCTTAGTTTTGTTTCTTAAGTTATTGAAATCAGTTGATAAGGAGGTAATTTATAAGGTTTTGAGCTTTCAAGAGGGAGACAGATTTAATTTAGTCATTTAATAAATTGTTAAGTTTTAAATATACTTTGTTGTTTGTGGTTGTACTTCATTTGTTGACTGTAGTAATTTATTGTAGTACAATATTTATATATTTATTTGTTGTATATTTTATAAATATATAAAAATGTTATATACTGTGAGTTGTAATTATTAAATACATGCTCCTGTTAAAAAAATTCCTAAATATGACAATAGCTCATATCCCTATTACATTCGTATAGGTTTGATTTATTGGCTCTTATATAGACAAAAACAAAAATATTATTCAAGTATTCAAATATTATTCTCAACGTATCCTGTACGTTTTGTAGACCTTATTTTTAATACGAGGGAAAGAGTCAGAAATTGTATTGGAACGTGGTGGTAAGGATTGTTTATCTGTTCTATAATATTATATTGGCTGAAGCCTTATTTTTCTAAACGTTTTCAGGGACGAACTTTCAAAGGTAAGATGATAACAAATTAATTACCGTAAGTTTGCGAATTGTAGGCATGGCTGAGTCTAGGGTTGGAGCAGAACCACACTTTCTACCAACCGCTTGCACCGGTAAAGTGTCAGTTAGTGAGTGATTGGCACCATCCAACTATCGTCGGCTAGTTTTGGTGACCCGCCAACGTTGGTTGGCTGTTGGCTAGGTCATGGGTTGCCGCAGTGCGCCGCTCCCTTCTCACGCCTATCGCAACACTCCCTTGGTTGGCGGCTCTATCGAGGCTAACAGGAATCCTATACACCGAGGTATTTTTATTTGAGATTAGAGACAATTTTGGGACAAGCCTGTTAAAGTCAAGTCAAATTATTGGTCAAGCCGTAAGTAATTGTAAACTAATTTATTTTTAACTAATCTTATGTAAAACTACCTAAGGAAAACTATGGTGAAAAGTCCACCACACTATATAAAGCTGAGGTTAACCTGCAATGGCCTATTTTTCTAAATGATAGCTAAACATTTTAAGTTGTTGAATATCTTTTGTATCAAATAATACAGGTGAATTTTGTATAAATTAGTAAATCTTTAGTAGTTTATTTAGTAGTTTATTTCCACCATTTTTTATATGTAATATGTATTAGTTGTTGTATGTAATAAGTGTGTTATTAAACTTTAAATCTACTCTCAATTGGAGGATTTCAAGCAAATTTCATTTGTTGGGAACCCCATATTATGGTGATGTCAAGAGTTAGATAATCCTTTAACTACGTTGTCCCCCAGGCGTCAAAAACACAACTCGTTAAAATTTTTATATACGGTATGCATATATATACTTATCTGTATATGTATGCAAACTCCGTGAAGGCTATCAAACTTGACATTAAGGTCAAGTTTGACTAGGACTATCAGTTATGTAAATTGGGATTATCAGACTAAGGGATGTTAAAAAACTTCAAAGTTGTACAAAATTAACTTAAAACCTAGTTTTGGGCTGATTTTAGATCATTTCGAATCTATATATTACCCTTCTGCCAGTATGATTATCCTAATCAACACAACTAAAGAATATAGACCTAGTCCCACACCTTTGTGTCAATTAGATAAAAATCAGACGTTTCTCTAACAGGTTTACTGCCATCACAGAAATTACATATAAATATTTATATATGTATCTAGATAAATATATACATATGAATACATAGCATATGTAATAAATGGTGTTTTTATCATCTTGGGTCCCCGTAGTAAAAACCTACCGCGGTCAAATTATATTAGTTATCAATTAGTGTACTTCCGGATTCGGTAATTTGTTTGGCTTCTAAACCAGTTTTTGTGTTGAGCGTCACCATAGATTAAGCATGCTTATTCTACGGCGTCGCATACACTTGAACTGATTCTTTAATGATTAATAATTCGCTCGGTAAGTTCGGCTGCTCGGAACTGAGCAATTTAGTTTGTATATTGGTAAAAAAATCTTCGTGTATGTACTTTTAACTAATATATTAACGTTCTTTTTTATATTGCTAAAAACAGCAACATGTTTATAGCTTTTTTTATGTTTAGTACTAAATGCATTATACCCGAAATCAAGACTCAACCTACTTAAAACTGAAGGTATTTGAGGGAAAATTTCGTTTATATAAAGCATTTAAGTGCAAGAAGCAGCGGCGACTTAGGTGTCTGTCTCTTCGGTTCATTGCACATTGCCTCTCATCTCCGGCCACATGCATTTCAAAAAGTAGCCTAGATAACACTTTAAACAATCCATTTAATTTTTAATTGAACCTCATATTTTTTAAACCATTTAAAAAAATAAATTTAAGTTGCTTGAAACACATGTTAAAATAAATTAGTGTGCAGATGTTACGAGTAACCTACATCTGTGCTGGTGTCATTGTTCGTGTTTAAGTCGAGATGAGATGAAATAGTTTTGTGTAAAAAGTAAAATAAATATTTTATGCATTTAGGTGTAGGCTACCACTTTCCTTGTGTATAAGCTCTTTATCTATAGTATAAGTTATGTATTTTCCCGGACGCCTTCACCATTAATTTCTTCTAAAATACTTATTAGAATGTTTTATGAACATTTTTACTGTGTACAAGCCATTATCCTACAAAGTACTGTAAAACTATTTCACAAAAGTTTTTTTTTTAGACTTTGTTAAAAATATTGGCATTTTTAAAGAAAATAAGTATGTACCTAAAGATATCCGTATACTCCTATAGTATAAGTGTGTTTTGAGTTTCTTATCTAATTCGAGTATATATCAATCGAGCCGGCATTGCCAGTGGCGTCAAGGGCGCGGGTCAACAAACACAGGGGAACAATCAGCATACATCACGGCGTCGCAAACACGCCGTTTACATGGAGAACAGCGGCGACGGCGGCGGCGGTGTACACGGGCAACACTGGGTACCGGTAAACAAGCGGCGGCTGTGAGGAAGTATTGTATAAGTTATAAGTGGTTATAACAAAGACGTCGAAGGCGTCGTACTGTAGGTTTATTATGGAAATAAGGTAAACTTGTGAAAACTCTGCAACGAAAAGGCCATTGGAATAATTAATCGCTAAAGTTCATTATCCCAGTTCACTGCTTATTAGTAGAGTTTGTAGTTAATTTATGATGGGGTAAAGTCCCATATTTTTTACATCTCTATAAAAGAGTGTGGTTGTTAAGGAAAAGAGAAGGAACTTAAATATGAGAGAGAAAATGCAAACTCCATCGTGGATTCTGTACCCCACAGCAAAAAGAAAGGTTTCAAACCCATGTCAATTTCCATAGAAAATTCATCTATGAATGAAAAAAAAACATTATTACATTAAATTATCAGCAGCTAGGAAAAAATCTTAAATATTTTTAGCTATCGGCAGTTAAGAAAAATTATGTTTAGCTAAGAAAATAACATGTTCAATCTAAATGAATAAAAATTAACACACAGCGGAGGTATATATGTAGCCTACTACAAAATATTTACAATAATCCACAACTACAAAACAGTGTTATTTGACCTGTAAAATGTAAGCTATCAAACAAAGTGATTGAAAAGCAATTTTGCAGCTCGGTGTCTGCCTGCCACATCTGGCGTGTGATATTGTGGTGAGCGCTGAACGCTGCCGATACCGCCGCCGTGCCTCAGCAGCTGACGGGCACGTGCTACCTCGCTGTGCTGGACTGGGCTGGACCTTCATTCTCGGCAAGATAATTCCTAAAGCTTACTCAAGTACATGAATGAGTTCGGATGTATACATTTGAAACTATTTCATAACATATTTAATACACGACATGCTTTTTTTTACAATTAACTCCTCCCACACTTTCAAATTGATTTTAATTATTTTGTGTCATTGGATAGAGCTCGATGTGAAGTTGTTTCTGAAGTAAATTGGTAAGTATCCTTTTAAAAGGAAAGGCCCTACAGTAGTGGCAAAGTGGGGCTGCTGGCTCAGGTCAATGACCCCTGAGGAATGCTGACGTCACCAAGGTCACTGACGTCACGAATGACGTCATCGGTGACGTCATCGATGACGTCATATCTATGATGTCATAGGTATGACGTAATAGAAATGATGTCATGACGACGTCATTACCGCTGACGTCACCATAATGACGTCATTGACGTAATTAAGGTCAAGGTCATGTGGAAAGACAAAAAAATTTTTCTTTGCACTCTTGTGGTTCCTCGTATCCGGCTGCGGAGCGAAAATCCACGAAGAACCACAAAAGTGCAAAGAAAAATTAATTTTTCCAGCGACCAGACCGAAAAACCTACCAAAAGTGACGTAAGGCATTCCTCAGAGGCCATTGACCTGAACCCCAGCAACCCCACTCTTAAAACTAAAAAAATAAATAATTTTTATTTCCACTTACCCACTGGAGAAACCCGAAGCCCAACTGGAAACGAAATTGCGAACAGCCGACGGTGGTGGTGTCATCGCCGCGCGGGAGCCGGACGTCGACTGACCGGACAGCACCGTGCCGTCCGGGTACCAGGCTGCGTGGTGGGGGCAAAGTGGTCAGATGCAAAAAAAATAATATTTTTTCCAACAACTCATTTGAGTTTGTCCTTTTGCTGGACCTCCGTTACTTGGAGTGGAAATATTTGTAAAAAAAAATAATTTTTTTATTAATTCTTAAGTAACCTTAACACTTAGTCTGGAATTGGAGTCACCAGCGTTATTTTACTGGCAAAAGTTAGCTCGTCTAAAAGTTTTTGAAACATTTTATCATCCATAGTGATTTTGGTGTCTTTTGAGTAAAATTTTGGATTATTCTTGAAGCAGCGTTTCATTTTTGTTAAAGTGGAAGTCTTGGACATCGTAACAGAATTATTTTGCTTGGCCAGCAAAAACTTTACTCTTAATAATTTTTCTCGCAGAGTTTCAGCCATTGCTGCGTCTCACAGTAAGGTTAGTATAATACTGAAAAACTCAGTGAATTGTTGCACCTAAGCTGGAAGTAGTGGGGGAATGAGTAGTGGAGGGGGTAATGCGGACTGTTGTTGTGAAGTGTAGAAACAGTTTGCTGGGAACTGTCCAAGGAGTAACAAGTACTGTGCAGAAAAATAATAGCGAGACTAGTATAAAATTGAAGTTAAAGAAAATATTTATGCTAAGGTTAATAAAGAGGTAGAGCTAAATGAAAAAAAATAATTTTTGTACAAGATGTGCATGGTTCAGTTTTGCAGCTAAGTCCAAAACCCACCAGTGTAGAATAAAATGTAATCATGAGAGTAAAATATTTAAAAACATTTGCGAAAATATTAGGAGACTTGTAGTGCTAAATAAAAATTAATTTTGTAGCAAACAGGTAGCAATATATTTTGCTAAGTCATATAATAAGAGAGAATGATGTAAAAATTAAAATTTTACTCACAGAAAGTCCGGTAGTGTTGAGTTGCAGCGTGTACCTTGTGTTGAGGAAGACGGCCGGCGAGTAACTGACTTGTATCGAGAGAGAGCCAAGACGGCAGACATGGGTTGGTTACATAAGTGTTATGTAATCCGCAAGCGACACTGGAGACAAAATTTAATTTTGTTCCCAACCAACACTGACTGTAGGCCGCGCTGTCAGTGGCATTGGCTGACTATCCATTGTGCCACTTTACCGCTGTCACGTATTGTATAATGAGATCCGGCTAGTTATGTATTCAGGCGTAGCTCTTGGGGATTGTCCAATGCCGCAAACAAGTACGTGGCGAGGTCCGTACGTGCCGAGGTCCGGCTGTTTACGTAACAAGGTCCGGTTCCCCCACTCCTGGCCGGCCCACCTTGGCCCTTTCCGCCTAACCATCGTCGCAGTTGTCTTCGAACAGTCCAGCTGGTTGTTCGGAACGCTGTCCTATAGGATTCGCAATGTAATGTTGGCGCCGCATTATATTGGGAATTCTTTTCTAGTCTAAGGCATGGCATGTGTAGTGTTAGGAAATAATTTTATTTTGTGCTTGCTGCTTGGTGTCGGTTGTGATTTAATGAAAGTGTTGTGCAGTGAAAAATATTTGTGTGTGCTAATGTTTCCACAGGTTGGTGTTAGTCTAAGTCTTGTGTTTAGAAAAATATTTCTTTGTATTAACCTTCCACAGGTTGCCCCCAAAATTAGTTTTTATAAATTTTGTGGCTTCCTTAGCCTTTGTAAATAGTTATACTGTTAGGTTTGAGGCTTAGAAGCCTCCGTAAAATTAAATTTTTTTCGAGGCTTAGCATGCCTCAAGAATTATTTTTTACCAACAATAGTATGACACTTTACGAGCCTCGGGGTTGGCCCCTTGGTATTCACCGTTAGGCCTTGTGCCATCGGCGCTGCTGGACCTCATCACTCGTCACTGGCAACATACGGGTGGTTGGCATCCTTCAGCACAAAGTGTCGGCCCTGACACTGACCGGTACGCTAGGCTTTATGTCAGTGCTTTGCATTAGATTTTATGTCAGGGTACTGGTTAAGATGGGGCCCAGGTTATGATTAGCATGACCTTATGATTCCCGTTAGGGGAACCAAAATTATTTAGCATGTTTCCCTTGTGGAAACTCAAAATTAAGTAAAAATTATTTATTTTTTGTAACATCAATCCCCCTATGTTTAAGTTTTTGTGTTGTAAAATATTTCTTTGTACTAATCTCCCACAGGTTGTCCCTAAGATAAATATTTTTTTTTTTAATTCGTATCTTGGAGGATTAGCCTCCGTAAATTGGCAGTTAAAGTGTTAGGTTTGAGGCTTAGAAGCCTCCATAAAATAATTTCTTTTTGAGGCTTAGCATGCCTCAATAATTATTTTTTAACAACAGTAGTATGGCGCTTAACGAGCCTGGGGGTAGGCCCCTGGGGATCGACCCCTAGGCCGCCCGTGCCAGGGACGCTGCTGGGCCTCATCACTCGTCACTGGCAACATACGGGTGGTTGGCACCCTTCAGCACGAAGCGCCGGGTCCTAACACTGTCCGGTACGTTAGGCTTTATGTCAGTTTATCGGTTAAGATGGGGCCCAGGTCATGATTAGCATGACCTTATGATTCCCGTTAGGGGAACCAAAATTATTGTAGCATGTTTCCCTTATGGAAACTCAAAATTAAGTAAAATTATTTTTTATTTTTCACCTCCCCCCTAAGTTGTGAGATTCCCCAGAGGCCTTTGACCGCCGGCGGTCTTAGGCCTCGGGGGAATTTCTTTTTAATTCTTGGATGACCTTGACCTACATTTGTGTGTGAATAAAAAATAAATTTTTTTTGTTTCACATGTAATCTCCGTCAGCCAACACTTGGCGGATTTTTTGCCAGAGTCCTGAGAGCTCGCAGGACTTAGAGCGATATGCGTAGAAGCGTTGGTTGTCTGAGCTGTGATTAAAAAATTTTATTTTATGTTCACACATAAGTAAGGGTAGCAGCCATCCAAGAGTTAAAGTCCTAGGGGTAGGTAACCCCCCCCCGGGGGAGGGTCCGACCGGCCGAGCCCCCCCCCCCGAAAACTTTTTTTGGAAAATTTTTTGACCTTGACCAAAATTTTTTTTGCTCTGGACGAAAAGTCCCCCCCCCCCGGGGGAGGGTCCGACCGGCCGAGCCCCCCCCCCTCGGGGGTGGAGGTGGCACTTTGGTAATTTTCCATTGGCACATGTGCCCGGTTTGCCCCCACCACATAGCGTTCTAGGTTAATCCTTTGCCGTCCCGAGCTGCTTCATTCTGCTTTCAGACTTGCAGCCTGCTAGCCAACTCTACACCGCTCTCGTGACCATGGGTGTTCGCATCAAGAATTATCCTACTGCCTCGCCTGCTGTGACCTCCGCTCCAATGCCGACCACTTCGCCAGCTGTCACCTCCGCTCCAATGCCGAACGCCTCGTCCCTTTCAATGCCGATTCTTGATGTTTCGCAGATTCCACTGCCGCCAGCCACGACCGCTTCGCCACAAAAAATTATTGTGGACCTGAGACCCGGCGCTTCCTCTACCATCACTGCCAGCACTACGCTGCGCACAATTTTGGCCACGGTGACAGCTATGTGTACTGTAACAACACCAACAGTCACAACCGTGGCAAGTGGAAGTAGTGTGGATCCCGGCCTGGTAACCATAAATTTGGACTCGGACGAGGACATTTTCGAGAAGCCGAAGGAACGGAGGTCACCTTCCAAGCCGTCTACTCCTATCAAAAATTATTTTTCCACCTTTGATCCTATCTCCCCCGTCCATAGCCCTTCCAAACCCGAACAAAATTTAACTTCTTTCCCTTCCACTTCCAATGACCTTCAAGTGGAGCAACCTACAAACAATAAAGTAAGTAAAATTAATTCTGGTCTGAAAAAACAGTAAAGAAGGCAGCGGGATCGAAACGCCAATGTAATTATGTTTGGATAACTGGAGCGAAAATAAATCAAAAATGCACCAGGTGGGCTGTGAGCGGCGAGGAGTTGTGCCGCTATCACTTTGACCGAAAAACAGCATCCATGCGGAGCACTCTTGATTCATGTTCGCTTAACATTGCCCCTAAGAAAACCACACAGATTCCTAAGGTACGTTATCAAAGACTCTATGCTGGTCAAAAATATTTCTTTCGAGCACACGTTTGTGTGAAACCTCACATTTTTTTGATGAGGCATAAAGACCAGAACGTTCATGTAAAGGTTGCTAAAAAATATATTGTTCCTAGATTTATGACCAACAGAGGGTACTTGATACGTGTGAAAGTTTTAAACAAGCTCAGGACTGTGTGGCGTTTGCAGGAGTAATGCAATCAGTAAGTGTGTTTTTTTAATTTTCTAAATTTTGTTTTCCAAACATTTCCTTTTTCCAAATTAAATTTTATTAAATTTTGTTTTCCAAATTATTTCTTCACCCTCTTGAAATAAGGGAGGGGGGTATTATATAAATGAGCTATTAAAAAAAAAAAATAGTTCATTTATATAATATCTTAACCTGGGGATAATGTTTTTTCTTTGAAAAAATATTATTCAGACACGTCCCAAACCAGTGTCCTGGATGGTGAAGAAAAGTTATGAAATATTATTTTTTTTATTAAACTAATGTTTAGTTTCAAGGTAAACCAGTCAATGATCATGTGAAAACAGGTTTCCCCCACCATTACTGAGCTCCTATACCCACTCACTGAGCTCATTCTGCTTTGAACGTTTCATCTTGGCAGACGTAATGTGCAGTATCAATCCGTTTGTTGGAGACCTGGAATTGCAGCGTTTACCATCGGGGCATGTATATGCTCCGATGCTGGTGGATTATAAAAATTATTGTTCACCTGAACAACAGGTGTTCCCCGAACCTGGACCTTCCAATGATGGTGAAGAAAACAGTATTTTGAGGAGTGAGTTGGTCAAGGGTAAATCAGACATAAATTTAAAAAGTAAATATTTGAAACGGTTGGCGGATCAAAAGCGTAGCTACAAGGAGCGAGCGGCAATGTTCCGTTTGCAGTTGTTAGTGCCTAAAATCAGCAAACGTTCCAGCAAGCTCGACACCCTGACAGCCGCTTCTGATTATATCTGCCTGTTGGAATCAAAAATTAAATTTCTTGAAAGACAAATCCAAAATAAAAATAATAAATCTGAACGTCTAGTGATTGGAAGTCCTGAGCAGGTTGATGATGGTAATGAACAAATTTTAGGAATGTAAGTAATAAAATTATTTATTTTGTGTGAATTGGACTTGGACACGGACTAGTTGTTTATTATTTCGTTGGCCAGGGGTAGTGCCTAGGTTTTAGGTTTAAAACAAAATTTTACTCATGGTATTAAATGTATGACCTTGAAAAGTGGTGGGGGTAAGTTAATGTAGGTAGTGGAAAGCATCCGTTGGATTTATTCTTTGCAGAGTACTTCAACCAGCATCATCATGGTGAGCCATTGTGTGGAGTTTGTTCTGTTGGAGGAGGACCTGGTGGAGATAGTGGAGCTGATTGAAGACACAACCAGGAAAGGAACAATAGAAAATGTAAGATGTGAACCTCAGGACCAGAGGTCACAACAAATTGTACAAAAATTTATTTCCACTCAGTTAACTGACAAAACCACAAACTTTGAGTTCGTAAAATATTTATTTGATAACAAAGTAAATGCAAAAATGGCAATATTTTTTAAGAAATGAAAAACTTTTTAGTTTTAGTTATACAACCTGGACTTGGATTTTGACTATGATAGTATGGTTAACGGATAACGTGGTGGTGGGGATAGTTTTTGTGTATATAATAGGGTTGTGAACAGCAAAGGTGAATATTCAATCACGATGCCTCCAAGGGACAACACCTTAGCAGCACACAAGAAAATTTTACTTATTTTGCCAGAAATTCCAATAGAACAAGTTGAAGTTAACCAGGAGGAAGAAGAAGATGTAATGGAAGAAGAATTATCCGAAGAGGAAGAGATGGAAGCAGGTGAAAATAATTTTGCAAACACTGATGGTGACAGCTTAGACATTGACTTGTATGCTGATGAAACATTGGAGTCATCCTCAGAAGAGGACAATAAGGAAAACATCACTCCTCAAATAAGAGCAGTATTGGACAAAATGTCGTTGTGCAGGAGACTTGTGATGTGTAGCAGAAGATTATTTTTTGATTGCAGTGATGAGGAGGACAGTAGTGATGAATATTCACCTTTGTAAAAAATATTATTTAGCATTTAAAAACCCAAAAAAATATAAAATGTTAAAAAGGAAAAAAAAATAAAGCGGGGGATAGAGCAGCAGATGCTCTATCCTCCGCTCAAAATAATAATGTCCGATGACCTTGACCTACTTTTGTGAATTAATTATGGTGGGGGAGAGCATTAGTGGTGGGGGAAATGTCATATATACGGGTAGTCAAGCCTCAGTCTCATTTGGTAAGAAAGAGGGAACGCTGGATCGGAGGTGATGGTAAGATTGACTTTATAGCAAATACTTTAGCACTGCAATATTTTAACAGGTTGCTAATGTTTAGGAAATATTTTTATTTTTATACTTGCTAGTTTGTTTAATTTTAAAACTTTAAATATATTTTCTTTTGGTCAAATGCTTTTGCCATACTTCCTACACGCTAACACTCATATAAAGTACAGGATTAAGCTGATCTCTCGGGGAAATACTATGTAGCCACCTCACATTGGTTGTCCAACTCGCATAGTATTGGTGATTTATACAAAATAAAATTTTATTTCAATATGTTATATATCACCAATTCTTATTCGAGTCAGATAACCAATGTTAGGTGTCACATAAGTATTTCCCCGCGAGATCAGTCTTAATTCTGTACATTTTTTGAGTTTTGGCGTGTGGTAAGTGTGCCAAAAGCATTTGCTCAAAGAAATATATTTAAAAGTTTTAATTTTGAACAAGTTGATATGTAAAAAATAAAAATATTTAACTTTTGCACCTGTTAATATATTATTGAAAGTATTTGTTAGAAAGTTGATCTTACTACCATCTCTTATCCAGTGTTCCCTCTTTTTTACCATAACAAAGGTGGCCTTGACCTATATATTAGTCCTGAATAAAAATTTTATAAAGAATTTATAACATTTTGTTCTGCGCATGCGCAGAAGGGTTTTTTCTAAGGTCACCCCCCACCACCCGTTATAAAAGGAGGTCGGCTAACCCAGCCTCTCATTATTGGATGAACCTTTGTGGAGTAAACATCTAAACGCTCTTGTGGTAAAAATGCTTCTTTGCCACATTTGTGGGGAATTTTTCCCTGATGAACATATTTTGCAAATCCATCTGGAATTGCATAAAGAAGAGGACAATGTACAAGTAAGTGAAGACTATTTGGACTCTATTGAAAAATTTTTATCAGAACATCACAGAAGACTGGACGATTGGGAAAGCGAGCTGCAGTTGCTCCAAAGGAGGAGGCCAACCGTCATTCAGTTTGGAGGCGCTGGAACATCAGGACTTGGAAGGAGACCTACAGCGGACATGGACACGGACACGGACTCGGACTCGGACTTGGACATAAACATGGATTTGGATTCAGAATCTGAAGGTAATGGCATAACACAACTACGCACTATCGCATTGGAAGGACCTGTAGTCACACACTTTACAATAAATAATGTTCAATTGGAATTACAAAATTTTATTGACAGTGCAAAACTTTTAGTTAGTAAAACACTAAAGGAAGAGCTTAAAAGATTAAATTTTTTAAAATTTGGACTGGTATTAGACGCTATGTTCACAAACACTGATGGAGAAACATCACCAAGAGGATTTGTCACTAAAAACCGTACTATAACTTTTGCATCCAATATTGATGATATAATTGTGGAGTGTTTGGAAGAGTTATTGACGAAGCTTCAAGAGCATGAAGGAAGGGGATCTGGCTGGACGCTAACATCAGTGGAAGGTATGGATTTAAGAATACAAAAGCATGGTTATGGTATGAGGGGTAGTAGTTACATCCCTCTACCAAAAAAGATTCAAGAAACCAAAGCATGTATAAATGTACAAAATTTTGACACGGAATGTTTTAAATATTCAATGCTAGCCAAATATGTTGTAAATAATACTTGTAGACCCGGTGTTGAATATCAAAATGTACAAAATAGATATAATTTTTGTGGTATGGTTTATCCTGTAAATATTAAAGATGTATGTAAATTTGAGAAGCAAAACCCCGGAGTTAGTGTAAATATTTTTGGGCTCGATGACAGCAATAATGTGTACCCACTACGGGTTGTAAAAAGAGAACTTCGAAACCATACAGATTTATTGTTGATTACAAAAGGTGAAATATCTCACTATGTATATATTAAAAATTTTAATGCCTTAGTCACCAAACAACTGTCTCGTAGGAAGTGTAAAAAAACTTTTTGCAAAAGATGTTTCTGTTTTGTAAATAAGGATATAAGGAGAGGTGGTGCCCAGTGGTTGTTGGAGCATCAAAGACTATGCAATGAAAATTACGAGTGTAAAATTAGTTTACCACCACCAACCCGATCTGTTGTACAGTTTAATCATATTAACCACCAGTATAGGATACCATTTGTCATTTATGCAGACTTTGAGTCTACACTTGTACCGCTGGAACACCCTGACGGTGAAATTACTAGAAGAACCAAGTACCAGATGCATAAACCAAATAGTTTTTGTTTGTTGGTTAAGTCTACCCTATCTGACCAACACTTGCAAAATTTTGGACTAACCACAACACCAGTATTGTACAGAGGTGAAAATCCTGCCAAATATTTTGTAGATATTTTGTATGATATAGCTAGTAAGGTGGAACAAGTGTATGATAAAAATAATATTGTTCCTATGTTACCCCTTGATGAAGAGGAGGAAATCCAATTTTTAAATGCTACAACTTGTTATATATGTAATAAAGAATTTACAGTGGACAATTATAAAGTTCACGATCACGACCATCTGACCGGATATTACAGAGGACCAGCCTGCAATGCATGTAATCTAAATTTAAAACTTCCAAATTTCATTCCAGTTGTGTTGCACAACCTTAGTGGGTATGATTCCCATTTTATAATACCGGAATTGGGAAGAGACACAGGCAAGATTGATGTGATAGCTCAAACTTTAGAACATTATATTAGTTTTTCTAAGAAAATTGGCAAAATAAAATTAAGATTTGTTGACTCATATAGGTTTATGCCATCAAGCCTTAGTAAACTAACTGATAATTTAAGACGACAGGATTTAAAGGAAACAAAAAAAATTGTACCTGCAGACAAATTGGATTTGGTTTTAAGAAAAGGAGTGTTTCCTTATGATTACATAACCGGAATGGAAAAATTTGAAGAAACAAGACTACCACCCATTGAAGCCTTCAAGAGTAAACTGACAGACACGGAAATTTCCATAGAAGATTACAATCATGCCTGTAATGTTTGGAACCAATTGGGAATGACTACCTTAGGTGATTATTCTGATTTTTATGTTAAATTGGATGTAACACTTTTATGTGATGTAATGGAAGAATTCCGTAACACATGTTTCTCAGCATACGGATTGGACCCACTCCACTCGTACACATCTCCCGGCTTAGCATGGCAGGCCATGCTAAAATCTACCCAATGCAAACTGGAGCTATTGACCGACATTGATATGGTTTTAATGATTGAATCAGGCGTTCGAGGCGGATTAACCCAAGCTGTGACTCGACATGTAAAAGCTAATAATAAATATTTACCAAACTATGATGAAACTAAAGACTCAATTTTTCTTGGATATTTTGATGCTAATAATTTGTATGGATGGGCGATGTCAAGACCCCTTCCGTATGGAGACTTCCAGTGGATCGACCCGGACAGCATAGGTGACATTATGCAGATCCCACAAGATGGACCGACCGGCTACATTTTGGACTGCGACTTCGAGTATCCTGAACACCTACACGACCCCCACTACGATCTGCCTTTACTAGCCAGGACCGAAGTTTCACCCACTGGAAGATGGCCAAAGTTGATGATGACTTTGGAAAACAAAAACAGATATGTAGCACATTATTTTGTTGTTCAGCAAGCCCTGGAATTAGGATTAATTATCACCAAAATTCATCGAGTTTTAAAATTTTCTCAATCTTGTTACTTGAAACCCTACATAGACTCCAACACCGTGAGGAGAGCAGCAGCCACATCAGCTTTTGAAAAAGATTTTTATAAACTGATGAACAACTCAATCTTTGGGAAAACTTTAGAAAATAAGAGGAAACACAAAATTGTAAAATTAGTAAGTGATCCAAGAGCATTAGAAAAACTTGTACAAAAACCAAATTTCGGAACCACTATGATAATTAATGAAAATTTAGTAGCGGTAAGCATGAACAAAACCAAGATTGTTATGGATAGACCGTTGTACATAGGGATGTCAATATTGGATATAAGTAAAACACATATGTATGATTTTCATTACAACAAAATGGTACAATATTATGGACGAGAAAATATCGGAGTAGCCTACATGGATACGGACGCACTAATTTATTGGATCAAGACGCAAGATATGTATGAAGACCTTCGAACGTTCAGACACAAAAATGATTTTGACTTCTCCGACTACCCAAGAAATCACCCAAACTATAATGAAAATAATAAGAAAGTTTTAGGCAAATTCAAAGATGAATGCAACGGAGCTAGCATGGAAGAAATTATTGCATTAATGTCAAAATTGTATTCTTTCAAAGTGTACAATGGAGAACAAGAAGAAACATCAACCACCAAAAAAGCAAAAGGTGTAAAGACAGGTTATTTAAAGAAAAATATAAACTTTGAACATTACAAAAACTGTTTATTTAACGACAACACCTTAACAGCAAAATTTAACACCATAAGAAGTGAAAAACACAAATTATACAGTGTTACAGAAGTAAAAAAAGCACTATCGGCAAATGATGACAAAAGACATATCATGGATGATAAAATTAACACTCTTCCTTTTGGCCACTACTCTCTTAATCCTATCAACGACTAACCTATTCTTCGTCCCTCTTCGACCCTCTACGACCTAAATTCCTTTTCCTTCCGTAAAAAAATGGGGAACACGGCAAGCCCAACGCCGTGTTCCCCATTTTTTTACATCAATTTGAATGACCTTGACCCAGTTAAATAAGGGTATAATAGAATACAAAAAATATTTTTACTTCATCTACCGAAGAGGAAGGATAAAATTATGGATTTAAAACAAAAAATTGTTAATGAGCTTCATAAACCGGCTAGAAGAAAATTTCTCCGAAGAAATACTGTTATAAAAGGAATGAATGATCTATATCAAGCGGATTTAATCGAAATGATTCCTTATAGCAAACAAAATAAAGGATTTAAATATATATTGACTATTATCAATTGTTTTACAAAGATGGCAGATGCTTTACCGCTAAAAGATAAAACTGGCAAGAGTGTAACAAAAGCCATGGAAACGGCGATACAGAGAGACAAAAACATCATAAAACACTTACAAACCGATGATGGTAAAGAATATTTCAATAAAGAATTTTCAAATTTAATGAAGAAACACAATATAAACCATTATTCGACTAATTCAGAGGTAAAAGCATCAATCATAGAAAGATTCAATCGAACTTTAAAAGGTGCGATGTACAAGATGTTTTCAAACAGAGGATCGCACGTATGGATTGATATGTTACCAAAACTAATAAAAGATTACAATAACAAGTTCCATAGAACAATTGGTATGAAACCAAACCAGGTGACTAGTAAAAATGAAAAACTCGTATTAAAACTTATAAAAATGAATACTAAACCAAAAGTTGAAAAACTAAAGCCTAAAACGTTTAATGTTGATGATAAAGTGCGAATAAGCAAATACAAAGGTGTATTTAGTAAAAGATATCTGCCAAATTGGACAAATGAGGTTTTTACCGTATTTAAGGTGCAACCTACAGTACCGGAAACTTACATTTTAAAAGATAATAAAGGACAATTGCTCGAAGGAGGGTTTTATGGACATGAAATGTTAAAATCCACAGTAGGTGATGTATATCTCGTTGAAAAGGTGTTGCAACGGAAAAAAGATAAAGTTAAAGTGCGATGGTTAGGATTTAATAAGAGTGAAGATTCTTGGATACCTAAAAAGGATCTCATATAATGAAGGAGCATCATTTTAGGTTCAACCTTTACAAAGGATGGAGATAATATCGCAAAAGGATAGTTTTCCTATTAATAATATTGATGAACTCACGGTGGACAATTCAGAATTAAACAGTGGCAAACATGGTGTTTTATTACCAAACACGGTGCGTTGTCTTGTAACCGGTCCATCCAATTGTGGTAAAACAAATGTAGTATTCAATTTGATTACAAACCCAAAAGGATTGCGTTTCAATAACTTGTATGTCTTTTCCAAATCATTACAACAACCCAAATACCAATTATTAGAAAAAATATTTAATAATGTGCCAGAAGTGAAGTATTACAAGTTTAATGCAAGTGAAAGCGTAATGCAACCGCATGAAGCTAAACCATTTTCAGTTTTTATATTTGATGATGTATCCTGTGAAAACCAAAACACTATCAGGAGCTATTTCGCTATGGGGCGACATAACAATATAGATAGTATTTACATAGGCCAGACTTATAGTAAAATACCAAAACAATTGATAAGAGATAATGCAAATGTGTTAATTGTATTCAAACAGGATGAAACCAACTTAAAACACATATATTACGATCATGTCAATGCGGATATGTCATATGAACGGTTTAAAGACATATGTGGTAAGGCTTGGGCTGAAAATTATGGATTTTTGACAATTATGAAGGAACAACCACTAAATAACGGTCGATACAGGATAGGTTTCGATAAATTTATATTAATTCACTAACCACTATATCATACAATCATTCTTGTACAGCACGTCTTGCTACAAACATGGTTAACCAAGAAAAGTTAGTAAAGGAAATTAAATCACTTAGTGATTCTATTCGAGCTAAAAACAGAGCGTTAAAGTTAGGTATCAGCGAAAGGGAGAAATTTCTCGAATCTACTTTTAAACCTATTACAGAACCTTTGAAACAATTGAACAAAAAATTGACTAAACCTTCTTTTCAAGGTGATATTATTGCTCCGATAACACAATATGAAAGGGAAAGTGTAATATCAGAAGATATTAGCGATGAGGACCCGGAAGCCTCCATATTTAGTGATACAACGGCAGAAAGAGAAGATGTATATGCTGGTAGTGAAGAAGAAGTGGTATCTATAGCGAGTGATGAAGAAAAAACAGAAGGAGAACCATCAAACATAAGCTTGTTGGGTGAAAGTATTCATACGAAAGGACCTTTAGGAAGAAAATACTTGTTAAAACTGTTAATTGGAACTAATCTTACTAAAAAATACCATAGTTATGGAGCAAGAATGTCCAAAGAAGGTGTAATGATTGGTAATAGCAAATTAGATGTCGATGAACATGATAATATTCATGTAGGTGATCAAATATATAAAGGGACGAGGGGATTATTTGAATTATTATTTGAAAATAAACCTTTACATGCATTGGTAAAAGATGATGATTTGGAAGTGTATAGCAAAATTTTGGAACAAACTAATGCATATAGAAGAAATTATTTACCTGATGCTCCAATATTTCGAAATAAATCTGTAAAATATAGAGAATTTGTTTCCAAAATAATACCAATTATAAGAAGAAAACCTATAAAAAGAAGATTTGTAGCATCCACTTTAGACATAAGTTCACCAGAACCAAGGAAAAGAAGCAAATCAGTCACTGGTAAAGGATTAATGAAGAAACTATACAATACAAACGTAATTTATTACAATAATATCAATAAGTTGGTGGATAGAATGAAACTAATACATGAAGCCAAAGAAGCGGGTCATACTGGATTGGAAAACGAATGGGTGGCTTTAGTGGATGAACTTAGAAACCGCGGGGTAATCTCATAAAAATGCGTTACTCCCTAAAATGCTATTCAGTTGCACCATGAGTGTCGACAAGTTCGGACGGTATTCCTCGGATGGATTATATTACGCGAATAACTTAAAAAGAGGTGCTGGTTTACCACAAACACCTGAAGGAGATTATGATATTAGTAATAAAAGGTTAAAAAACATAAAAGATCCCACGGATGAAAACGATGCAATAAATTTAAAAATATTAAAGGAAAAGATATCACCAACATTAAGATTACACAATAACACATATGACGCAGAAAATCATAGAATTATCAACGTTGGTAAACCAAATCAAAACGGTGATGCAATAAACAAAGGTTATTTGTCATCTGAATTAAAAAATACGTTAAAATTCAATGGAAAAACGTATAGTGCTAACAATAAACGTATATCCAACGTAGATGATCCTAAAGATGAAAAAGACAGCGTGAATAGACGCTATTTACATTCCTTGATACCTGAAAAGACAAAAGATGGATTTTCTTTTTATAAATTTGTTATTAATGATATAGGTTATCCGAAAACTGAAAACGATGCTGTAAATCTAAAATATATTAAAGATCATTGTATCATACGTGATGTAGGGGTTATAGATTGTTTTGGTAATTGTTTAGCAAATGTTAAAGATGGTTCGGTGCCATCAGATGGTGCAACAGTGGGTCAAATGATGGAAACCTTAAAACAAGAAACAACCTCTTTTGTAAAACAAGATCAAGTAGTATCGAAGCAAGGGGTTGAATTTGTTCAAGGTAATGAAAAATTTAATTTATTAACATACAAAAATAATGCTTGGGATTGCATGGATAAAAAGTTATCAAATATGGGATGGGGTTATGAAAATCATGATGCAGCTGCTTTATCACAAACCGTACATCTAGATCCAAATAATCACTTTGTATTTTTTACATGTAATGATAAAGTGATAAAACACTTGAAACAAGGAAGAGAAGCAAATGATGCTGCAACTGTAGGACAGACCATTACAACATCATTAAAGGATAGTAAAGTGTATAATTGTAATAATAAACGTATAACAAACCTTAAAGACCCTGAACATGTAGATAATGCTGTCACTGTTAATTTTCTTGTAAAAGTTTTAGGTAATGCGATATTTGATTTACACAATCATTTTACACCAGATATTCTTCAAGGAAAATCGGGACATAATACTTATGCTGAATCCATGAGAGGTGAATATATTAAACGAGAAATTTATAATAAATACTTTATTAACCCTAAAACGCAAAAGTTTAGATCATCAGATTGGGGTGATATTGATATTTAATTAAATAACTCAGTAAATGAGTTCATTTATGTGCAACCTGTCATAGAGGTAACACATAGGTTACGCTTTTCGAATATAAAAGACAATCATGGCATTTCATTACACCAGTCCATATCGAGACACTATACGGAAAGGAGGCGGTATCACGTCCACAGCGGTTTCTCTGTTAAGTAAAGCTTTAAATCAAATTCCAGTAGGATCTGTCGTAAATAGAGCAATAGACGCTTTACCATACGAATTTCACATACCGGGAGGTTATCAGTATTGCGGACCAGGAACTAAATTGAAAAAACGACTGGAAAGAGGCGATCCAGGCATAAATAAGTTAGATCAGGCTTGTAAAGAACACGATATAGCATATTCCACATTTAGCGATACAAAAAATAGATCAATAGCTGATAAAAAGCTCGCGGATATAGCTTGGCAACGAGTAAAGTCTAGTGACGCTAGTATTGCAGAAAAAGCTGCAGCTTTAGCGGTAACAGCAGGTATGAAGGCTAAAACAGCGGTAGGAGGTGGAAAAAGGAGGAGAAGAGTTAAAAGGAGATCGGCAAAGACAAAACATGGAGGGAATATTAGAAGAAAACGACGTTCCACCAGAAAGGGTAGCAAAAAACCAACAGTATGGTCAATGGTAAAAAACGGGGCAGGTCTATACCTAAGACCGTATCGTGCATATTAAATAAAAGAAATCAATTAGTAATACCACATAAAGCGTTAACAAATATCGAATTATTTAAATACATTTCATGTTTAAAAATACCTTTTTTTCGCGGTGTCTTTATGAAAGATGATTTACCAGTTAAAATGTGGAAAAATGAAACAGGCATTGTAAATTTAGATAATTCTGAAGGTCCTGGCACTCATTGGGTTTGTTATAAGAAATTAGGTGATAATATATATTACTTTGATAGTTTTGGCAATTTACCACCACCTAAAGAGCTTGAGCATTACTTTAAATCTGCTAAAAACATATATTACAACTATAAAAGAGAACAACCTGATAACACTTTAATATGCGGCCATTTATGTTTGGAATTCCTAGCTAAAAGTATCAGTCACAATTGAGATGTCTTCCTATACGGTATCATTAACAGGAAAATCGTCCACTTTACGAAGTATCCTTTTCCCAGCGTTACGCTTGCAAAAAGGAAGATTTTGGGAGGCGGCACTGTTAGATTTTACAACTTACAACTCTATTCCCAATGTTACGGAAGATAAAAATAACTTATTGCATTATTATAAAGGAAAAGATGCCAGTGGGAAGTTTACAGACTTAGAAGTTTGCAGTTTACCCACAGGTTCTTATGAAATTGATCATATTAATGAATTTTTGCAAAATAAAATGGGAAAAGACAATATAACATTAAAAGGTAATAACAATACTATGAAAGCTGAAATAAACTCCAAATATTATATAGATTTTACTCAAGAACACTCAATCGGTGAATTGTTAGGATTTCCCAAAGATAGCCCAATTTTAGAACCAAATCAAACACATTCCGGTAAACAAACTGTAACTATACTAAAAGTTAATAGTATAGATATAACTTGTAACATTATACAGGGAGCTTACAGAGATGGAGCAAATACTCATATAATACATACTTTTTACCCGAGTGTACCTCCAGGATTTAAAATTGTTGAAAAGCCACAAAACCTAGTATATCTCCCGTTGAACACCACTTTCATTTCAGACATCGTGTTGAACGTATTGGATCAAGACGGTAACTTGATAGATTTCCGAGAAGAGCCAATTACAGTTAGATTACATTTAAAATCGACACTTTAATACAAATATCATGGGTTTATCATTTAAAAGTGGACAGCCTACGGGAAACCGCATTAGTAGCTCTTCAGCTGTGGAGGAGTTAACACGCGAGAACATTTGTTTCTTAGAAAAGATTGGTTTAAAATTAACCGATTATGGATATACTGGATATAGCGCAGGGTCCGACATTCGACGAAACACTATGGGAAAAAGAATATCACACCCACAACCCTTACACTTCATCAAAATTGAACAATAACGATGAAATTCGTATTCCTATACAACATCAAGACATTTACACACTACCATGTGAAAGTTACTTGTATATCGAAGGAAAAGTAACAAAAAAGGACAATAGTGTAGGTACAACAGTTCCATTTATAAATAACCCTATGGCTTTCCTGTTTGATGAAATTAGATATGAAATATCAGGTGTAACAGTTGATTCCACTAAAAAAGTAGGTATTGCAACAACTTTAAAGGGGGTAACATCTATATCACCTAATGAAACCAATTTACTTCAACCGGCCGGATGGGTTTTACCTGAACATGACACAATCACTCCGAATACAAAGGGATATTTTGATTTTCATATTCCATTACGTTTGTTGCTTGGATTTGCTGAAGATTATAGAAAAATAATATTAAATGTTAAACAAGAATTAGTTTTGTTGAGATCTTCTAACGATAAAGACATTATTAAAGCTCCAGATGGTACAACGGATGCAAACCTAGAATGGAAATTAACATTAGACAAAATTGTATGGAGAGTTCCACATGTTAAATTAGCTGACGAGCATAGAATGCTACTATTAAGGAAGTTAAAGGCTGATCGTGATATTGTAATTCCTTTTAGAAGTTGGGAATTCCATGAACATCCAAGCTTGCCAACTACGGATCGTCACACTTGGACTGTTAAAACATCTAATTACGTAGAACGAGCCAGGTATATTATATTTGGTTTACAAACAGATAGGAGAGACAGCATCACAAAACATGCAGGCAAATTTGATCATTGCAACTTAAAAAATATTAAAGTTTATTTGAATTCACAATTTTTCCCCTACGACAATTTGAATGTGTCATTTAATAATAACAAGTACAGTATATTATATGATATGTATGCGAGATTCCAAAATTCGTATTACGGTAAAACAAATACACCTTTACTATCACCAGAAGAATACTTAGATGGTTACACAATAGTTGTAATTGATTGTTCTAAACAAAATGAATCAGTAAAATCATCAAGTGTTGACATAAAGATTGAAATGGAGTTTAATGCAGCTATACCTGCAAATACAACTGCATATTGTTTAATTTTACACGATAAAATTGTCACTTACACACCTTTGACAGGAATCGTTAAAAATGTTTTATAAAAACTCCTTTTTGGAAAATTTCAATCACGGGCGCGATTATAAAAGCGGAGCGCACAGACCGCTCCTGATCAGTTTGTTGCCTGACGTCGTATGGGTAGCATCATCTTCAATATGGCTTCTACAAGTGGTACAACCGAATGCGATATAGAAAAAGAAATTTCAAAATTTTTGGACATGAATGGACAGCAACACGTCACAGATCAAGAAGAAGAAAAAGGTAAAAAGAAAAAATATTTGCCCAAGAGGAAAAGAAATGTGGAAGAAAATATTTCACCAAATATTTTGATGGAAGTATTTTTACGAATTTTTTATCCAATCTCTTCAAGTTTGGATAAAAGTGTTTTAATTGGAGTTATGAAATCAACCGACTATTCACCTACAGTAATTTTAACTCACGGAACAAAAATGATTTTGTTTACAGCCAATGCTTGGGAATCTTTTATGAAACACCTCCATTTGTTGGAATGTTACTTTAATAGCAACATGTTTGGCAGAAAAACAAAAGTAGGACTATTGGATTCAGACTTGGAAATTGATATTATTAAACACCGAGGTGAACATCAAATGAGATTCAGAGATACAACCAAACATGACATAAAAATTCAACTTAACAGAGAAGAATTTTTTATTTTGACATGTGCAACGGAACCCATAACAAGATATTTAAGACAACTAGTATTTTCCAGTTCAATTATTAAAGATTATTTAACAGACACTTTGGATAAACAACCGGACGCACCAATTTTGTATGGACCTGTGGACACTTCAATATTCAACAGAATTCCTCATGAAGTTCAAATGTGGAGACAATTGGAACAATATGTGCAAGAAAAAAATAATTTTGTAAAATCGGATGAAGAAACACATTTTAGTGATGAAAAGGATCAAAGTGATGAGAATGACTACAACAAGAATGACCAGATGGAAAGTTAAGTAAAATTTTAAAATTTTCACAACATTTTACACTTGAATTGGCAAATTTTCAATAAAAAATTCAAAATTTTGTGGGTGTAGGCCTACCGGGGATGGTGCCCACGTTAAATATACACCAACGCGCCTTCAACTGTACGGCCTGGCATAAATACGTGCCTACCGTGGTGTGGAAAACAGTTGACCTTCCGACACCGTGATGGATAGACGGGTGACCTTTCAAATGGACATGGAAGAAGAAATCAAGTCCAAACCGGGTATTATTGAATTTCAGGCGTTTCGTGGTAACGATGATCGGTTCATTATTAAATAACTAGTATTTTATGATATAGATAAAAATATTCCTTATACATTTTTATTCAAACCACCATGCTCTTTTTCTTCACTAACCACCAAAGCCGCAACAACAAACCGATGGACTTGGAAATATTTTCATCACATCGATTGGTATGACGGTTTTACCAGTTATTCAGACTTGTATCATATTATGCATCAATTTTCAAATAAATTTACTAATATTTACACAAAGGGACTTGAAAAGAAAAGATGGATAGAACAATATACATCAAATCCAGTCAAAGATGTGCAAATTGATAAAAATTTTAAATTTATTTCTGAAAACGTTTGTATTTGCACACAAAGCGTAGAACATGAAAGGGACAGACACTGTGCATTAAAAAACGCTTTAAAATTAGCTACTTACCTGCAAGATGGAGAAATCGGTGGTGGTGGTGGGGGTAACGTCGATTATAAAAGCGAGGAGCAGACCGAGACTTGGCATGAGTATTACTCGAGACTCCGAGACGACAACGTCTCAGAGCTAGAAGACAGCGAGGACGTCTAAAACAACCATGGCTTCCAACCAGTTTCTGCAGTCTTTGGTGGAACAATTCAACGCCCACTCCAAGTCTACAATTTTGCCGGTAAAAAAATGTTCAGAGCTTAAGGATGAAAAACATTACATCATACATGCTATGAAGAATATGGAAACTACAGTCGGCGAGGCAATCTGCTGCAGCTTGAGCGAAGCACCATATACACCGGGGGATGAAGCAAAATTTCAAATTTATTTGCCAAAAAGATTTGTCCATCTGCTACAAAATGAAGACCTGCGCTCCATTCAACCGGGATGCCTCTACTTGGTGTCCCACGGATCCAGCGGCAGCAACTCCACCGAGCTGACCGTCCACATAGCCGAGAAGCAGCAGTGTTAAATAAAAATTAAAATTTTTCTTATATCTGTTTGTATTCACTATATAATTGTTGTCATGTAATCTTGTTTGTACTGTATTAAATAAATATTACAAAAAAACACAAAAATAAAACAAAAAAAAGGCAATATATTAATATGTGAAATAAATAAAAAAAATTTCACATATTGATATATTGCCTTTTTTTAAAAAGCTCTGGGGTGACCTTGACCTTTGACCTTTGCACAAATTAAACAAAATAAAAATATTTTTCAAACAGCAATGCGTGTGTGTGTGTGTGTGTGTGTTTTCCCCCCACCATTTTGGGTTACCAGCATACAGACTGCAAAGAAGTCCAGTTTAATTGCAACTGTCAAACGATGAGCACCCTATTTGAGCTTTGTGTAAGAAAAATTATTGAAGATCAACAGCTATTTAGTCACACTTTACGATCCAACGCCCGGCAGAAAATAAAAATTTTTATCAAACAGTACAAACTAGACAACAGAGGTTACAACACTTTTGGTTGGTACAAGTTTGGTGATGGTACAAAATTTTGTCGTAGTTGTGGAAGGGCTGCTGTCACTAACCCGGCACAATTCCTACAAGATGATGGATGTTTACAATATGGCCATGTAGCTCCAGTTTTAAGTTACGAAACACCTAAAGAACTTTGCGCCATTTGTTCAATCAATATGTTTAGTTGGAAAAATTTAACCACCTCCCATCAGACAGCGTATAAAAAGTCCTTCCCCCACCACTATTTCATACTACCTTCAAACAACCATGCTAATATTCATTCTGCCTTTGGACATCACACGGAAAACATCAAGATGGCTCTCACTGTAAAATGCGCAAATTATGAAGAAGTAGTTGTAAGAAATCTGCAAGAATTAAACGAAATTGTTCAAGAATTTAAATCACTAATCGAACAGGGATACCGACTAAACATGCAAATTTTTGCATGCAACACAAAATGCACCCATGGCTTCAGGGATGAAGAGCCGCCAAGGTCACCATCATCATCAACTTCCTCGGCCTACTCCTCCAGATCGTCCATGAAGACTCAAGCCAGTCCAAACTTGGAATATTTCTCCTGACTAATATTTATATTTTGTATTCTTACTTTACTTCAATATGCATATTATTGTATTGTATTGTAATAAAAGAATAAAAAAGAAATAAAAAAACCTATCTTGCTACAGTTTTGTAGCAAGATAGGATTTTTTAAAACACAAATTGGATGACCTTGAACAGGTTCTAACATGTACAGGTGTAAACGTAAACACAAATTTAAAAAATATTTTTATTTCCTAACGGATAACCTTGAAACTTCCCCCCACCATTTTTCCTCTTGGAGACCTGAGAAACAACACCAATGTGTTTCATTACATCTTGATCTTTCAAGCTGCAAACATGGATGTCCCACCACCAATATATGAGGCTGATGTAGCAGGAGGACAGAGAAGGAGATGCCAGCATTTGGATCTAGTGGAGTTGATGGAAAGGAGAATTGAAGAAAGGCAGATCAGGAAGGATACCATCCTAACACAAAAAATTTTAAAATTGGATCTTGTCATGCTTCTGGCCTTACTCATTGCAGTCTTCGTCTACTTGGTCTACGCAGTCATATACTGTCTAAGGTGCACGGAGTGTGCTGACAAGGGAGCCAACTTGCCAGTTTTCAACGCTACTCTTTAAATAAAATTTTCTTTTTTAAAACTCCAAATGGTTGACCTTGAACATGTCTCAACCTGTCTGGTTGTATCATGAAACAGAAAAAAATTTCCTCTAAGCAACCCAACCCAACCCCCACCACGATTCCAAAAGAGCAATCCTACATGCAAGTCTGACTTCATTTCCAGCTCAGCTACGCTAGCGGTTACACGATACAATGAAGTGGGAATTACTTGTTGACAGCCTTGAACACCTCAAAGACATTTATCAAAAACTGCACATGTTATTACTTCAACATCCAGGGATGGTAATTAAAATGGATTTGGAATACGACTGTCCAACCATCGACAGTATGGATATACCCGAAGGAGTGGTCCACAATACAGAAGAAGAAACTTGTTGCTGTGAAAGTAGCACTTCAACAACAACAAGCACAAGTCCATCCAGCGCATATGAGGATGAAGGCGGATTTTTGTAAATAAAAATTTAAATTTTTTTTTTAAACTTCAAATGGTTGACCTTGAACAGGTTTCAACATGTTGAAGAATGTGGATGAAAAATAAAAAAAAATTTTTTTCTATCTGATCACATAACCCCCACCAAATAACTGGGTACCTAGGATGCACGGAGTTACTTGGTCAGTCGCTATTCAACTCTTGCAGTGTGCACATCACACTTTTTCCACTTAATTTCCATAACTGGAGTTCTAAATGAAATATTTAGCTAAAACTTTCATATTTCACAAGTTTTAAGCGAAACTAAAAATCGCGAAAAAAATTATTTTTTTTTATTTTCATATGGTTTAAAATTTTACAAGTCCCAAGCTCACCTAAGAAAAAAATTTAAAAAATTATTTTTTTTTCATTTAGCTCAAAATTTCACAAGTCCCAAGTTCACCTGAGAAAAAAAATAATTTTTTTTATAATGTTTCCAACAAGGACAAACTCGAATGAGTTGTTGGAAAAAAAATAATTTTTTTTATTTTTTCGCATCTGACCACTTTGCCCCCACCACGCAGCCTGGTACCCGGACGGCACGGTGCTGTCCGGTCAGTCGACGTCCGGCTCCCGCGCGGCGATGACACCACCACCGTCGGCTGTTCGCAATTTCGTTTCCAGTTGGGCTTCGGGTTTCTCCAGTGGGTAAGTGGAAATAAAAATTATTTATTTTTTTAGTTTTAAGAGTGGGGTTGCTGGGGTTCAGGTCAATGGCCTCTGAGGAATGCCTTACGTCACTTTTGGTAGGTTTTTCGGTCTGGTCGCTGGAAAAATTAATTTTTCTTTGCACTTTTGTGGTTCTTCGTGGATTTTCGCTCCGCAGCCGGATACGAGGAACCACAAGAGTGCAAAGAAAAATTTTTTTGTCTTTCCACATGACCTTGACCTTAATTACGTCAATGACGTCATTATGGTGACGTCAGCGGTAATGACGTCGTCATGACGTCATTTCTATTACGTCATACCTATGACGTCATAGATATGACGTCATCGATGACGTCACCGATGACGTCATTCGTGACGTCAGTGACCTTGGTGACGTCAGCATTCCTCAGGGGTCATTGACCTGAGCCAGCAGCCCCACTTTGCCACTACTCCCTACAAGCCCTTAAATTTCGCAATTTTCCCATTTGATCAACGTTGGTATGGAAATTGATTGATTTTGAAGTTATAAGGTGTAAAGTGTAAAAACCGGACATCAGCGAAAGTACTATCTACCTATTCACACGAAAGAGGATATGTTAAACCGCGGGGTGTACCTGCATGGTTAACGGACTGTAATTGTAGAATTAACTTAGTGGTCTCAAATTAATGGTTTTGGCCAAAAGGTACTGAAGGAAAATAATGACATGTAAAAACAGCTATTAGGAAATGCTAAATAACGTAAAACGTCCTCCAGAAGAAAAACATGGAGATAAAGAACATCACATTAAAATCACAATAACATCGCAATGTCTGTTTTGATTTGATTTTAAAACGATAACCAGATGACGCCAATAAGTGGAGACGAACTTTTAATTAATTATAGTATAAAATTTTGTGTTGCTATTGACAAGAGTACCTGCTATAAGCGCTACTCTTTCTTAATAATTATTGATTTATTATATTTATGATTGGCTAATCAAAAGAATTTTATAGTTTTATAGTCCATAGTGTAAGGAGGGCTGAACTGTAACAATCAAACTACGCGAGTGAGCGTAGCGAACGAGCTAAACCTCACAGCGAGTATCGCGGGTGAAGCCGCGGGAAAAAGCTACTATAATATATGATAAGATAAGATAAGCTCAAGATGAATGGAGTTTTTGGGTGATCCCTAGTAATTATTTAATAGTCCAATGACTGGGTCCAGAATAGAACCTTTAAACAGCTACTAACTTTTTACCAGGATCGGAACGGCAACCTTTGGATTCAAAGGCGAGCACTATAACCACTCAGCTACCCATTTGTGTCATTGTCTTTGGTTTGTTTATTGTGGATTGTCTTTGTGAATTGGCTTTGTTACACTAGAACATTGTTGTTAGAGCCACCAACGTGTAAGGTAATGAAGGCCAAAACTAGCTGTGTAACATTGCGTCTTATATTGGGCAAAAATTACAATATCAGAAATGACGCTTTTGATGAAACTTTAAAGAAAGTATTAAAACTTTTTATCAATGTTAATTTTTAAATGTCAAAATTTGTGTCTCCAAAGTATGTTTCTACTTAAAGAAAGCAAAATTTTAATACTGATTTATATTGAAATGAAACCAACCACCAAACCGACCACTTTATTAAAATAACGGTGCTAAAACTCTCTCCTTTGTAAACCGTAGCTTAACAATTGGACACAGTCATTTTAAATAAGTTTAATTTTACTCTAACACTAAAAACTTTGTGGTAAATTTTCTATGTTTAACTAGTTTTGGGACGAAAAACTTTTAATAAAAATCCTTAGGATTGACATTGATTTTGTTTAATCTTCCTAGTTATGTAGGAATAATTACCAATAGGGACAAATTTACTGGTCAAACATTTTATTAGTTATTTTTAAAGAAAGTTACATTTAGTGAATTTAACATGTTGTACACACAAATATTTTTAATGGCATTACATTTTACTTTAATTTTAAACCGACAGTATATAATTATACTGTAGGTGTATTTGTAGTCACAAACTACAAATTGTACAACTGAGTACAATGTGTGTCATATTTCAGTAAGGGTCCAAGGGTTGAGGTTATGAGCTTGAGAATAATAGAATGAATATTGACCGAAAACACATAAGAGACAAAGGAAAAATACCATTACTGTAGGACACGATAATAATATTAATAAAAGTACTACCTATATATTTATTATACAAACGGGTCTTGTGTGAAACTAGCTAACGTAAAAAGCTTATGTAAAAATAGCTACACCAATACAAAAATCAATTTGTTGACATTTGTAGATGTATCACAAACATTTTTTTTATGGTAGAAGCCATAAATTCAGGTTAGATAAGACCTTTCAGGTAAATTAAGTTGAGTATCAAAACAATCTCTTATTGAGAGTATTCAACAGTTGGGGGGTGGGATGGATGTTGACGCATGTCTGCATTGTTGTAACCAATATTGTCGTTAACTAATCTCAATCCTTGTGTTCTGCAATTTTACAGCACAATGTTCGCGAAACAAATTCATGAATTACTCTATTCAATCTGTAACAAATCAAGTTGTAAACAAATCTTTAAAAAAGGAAACGCGTTTGGCTTTAATGAAATTAACTGTAGGACCAAACAATGTAGGGTCGGCTGTAGCACCACCCCCAGCACGGAGGAGGTGCGCGCCGCTCCAGTCGGTCCGCGGCGGTGGTGCCATGCTGACGACACCGCCCCGCGCCGTGCTGACGGCAGCGCTGCTCGCCTCCGTACTCAGCACCGACCCCGCCACCACGACCACGACCCTCTACAACGTCGGCGTCCTCATGGCCTCCCGCCTCGACTCTCCCTTCGACCTGGAGCGCTGCGGTCCCGCCATAGACCTGGCCCTGGAGGAGATCAACGACAAGTTTCTCAGCCACCACAGGATCAAGCTGCAGAAGGTCCAGGAGAGGTAAGCGCAAACAATGATTTTCATTTCTTGTGTTATAAATAAGTCTTCTTCTACTACTAAATTCATTTTTACCTATATATGTATAAAAAAAGAGCTGTAAGAGATGATTGTAGTACAGTATTTATTTTTTCCTTCAATACGGGCTAATTTCATACTTTGGAAATAAATATCGCACAGTAAATATGCAGTCAGTGTATACTTTTTATTCAATTTCTTCATGGTATGTTACTCTAACAATATGAATTTAAATACTACGAGTAAATAAACCTTTTGAAACGTACTCTACATTCTCGTATAGGCCCCCCCCTACAAACTTGTTAAGTAGTTGTAATCTTTGTAATCTTGTAATACTTGTAATCTTTGTTAAGTAGTTTTAAAAAAAGTTTATAGCAATTAAAAATTATTAATGAGTTAAAAAACTACAAAATAATTTAAATCTTCACCAAGAAAAAGGATACAGAAATCATAATTTGAAAAATCAAATACTTTTACTTGACAACGTGTTGGTAAACCGTGAAAAAAATTAATAAAGTTATCTATTAGAAAAAATGAACCATTGTACGTGTAAAAAATAAAATAAGAAAGTTAAACTCTGGAATATTTTTTCGTTTTTTTCTTCACTTACATCAACATTTCAGAATCGTTAAAATTTACATTAAATTATTAATGTAAATTAAACTTACACATTAGATATTTATAATTGAAAATATCATACTTTATTTTAAAAGTTATATTAATTTATTAATTTGAGAAAACCGGACATGTAAGACAAACCCTGTAATGGTAGAGGTTCCTTGGGTGTAGCATTTTTCGCTCTCCTAGCAAAAATATACGTATGTGAAAAGGTTCAAACATACAAAATGCATCAAAATTTGTCCAAATAAAATCAATAAAAATTCAAATTTACAGTTAAGAAACTTAACGATTATTCAGAGAGAGTCACTAGAAGTATGAATTGTCTTCCTCTTAAGATAGTTTTTAATAAAAATAATTTCTAAATTCTACAAAATTACGTCATTATTTTTGGCCCTAAAAACAAAATGTTCCAAAAATGATAGTTATAATGTTCCATTTCTTAGTTATTAATGAAATCTCCTTACGTAGCAGCCTGTAGGTGTAACAAATGTTACTACTAACTAAGCCGAACATGTATCGGGTGAATATATAAACCCGTCTTCAACGGCAGTTGTGCTTTTTTAATGAACTAATAATTACAACTGACGTTGAAGATGGGTGGTATATTCACCCGAAAAGTGTTAAGCATAAATAGTACAAAAATTTCTTATATCTACAGGCTGCTACGTAAGTAGATTTTATTAAAACGTTCTGATCGAATAGTTTATTTCTTAAAAGTAAGGCATTTGCTTGATTGAGATATTATTGTTGACACTTTATTTCCTCCAGTTTTAAAGGTTGTTTTATTTTTGTACTGTCGATTTTTGAGCCAAAAGTTTATTAAGAATAAAATATAATACTCGTATTACTCTCATCCCATTAGTGCGTGTTGGAGGAGCGGGGCGTAATTCCTTTCGTGAGGGGATTGAAGATTCGCCTCACAGAGCTCTTATCTGTCAAATGTAACATCATTGACAGACAGGTGAGCGAGAAAATTCATTCAATACGTCCTCCACAGTAGTGTAAAAGTGGGGCTGCTGGCTCATGACGTCATCACGATGACGTCAGCAGTGATGACGTCATCAATGACGTCACGAATGACGTCACTAATGACATCATATGACGTCATATGACGTCACACCTATGACGTCATGGTGACGTCATTACCGCTGACGTCATCATGATGACGTCACTGACGTTAATTAGGTCAAGGTCACGCAAGAATACAAAAAAATTTTTTTTGCACTTTTGCGATTCCTCAAATTTTGTTGAGAAATTGAAATTTCTCGAGGAACCACAAAAGTGCAAAAAAATATTTTTTTTTATTCCCTAGCGATCAGACTCTCGACCTAATATATCCGTCAGGGGTCATTGACCCGTCCCAGCAGCCCCACTTGAAAAAAAAAAAATAATTTTTATATTTTACTTACCCACCGAGAGACTGAGAGCCGAAGAATAATTTCTTTAAACACCCGACAGTGCGACAAACGACACGCGATCCGAACAGCACCGCGTCCGAAGACGTACTGACTTGTACACAGACGGTATCCCAGGTACCCGGCTCAGTGGTGGGGATAAGGAGGTGGTGGGGGTAAAGTGGTCAGAAGGAAGAAAAATTTAATCTTTTACAAACAACTTGTCCCAGCCGGTCCTTTACCGGACATTTGTAACTCGGATTGGAAATATTTCCTGAGAAATATTTATTTTTTATTCTTCCTCAGGTGATCTTGGAACTTGTGAAATTTCAATCAAACCAAAAGTGAAAAAAATTTTTTTTTGTTATTTGAAACTTTGCCGAAAAATTAAGAAATGTTTGATATTTTGCTAAATATTTAAATTTAAACTCAATATAAGTAAATTGAGTGCAAAAAGTGAGATGTGCACACCACAAGAGTTGAACAGCAACTGAGCAAGTCTTTCCGTGTATCTGAGGTACTCGGCAGGGTGGTGGGGATAAGGAGATGGTGGGGGTAAAGTGGTCAGATGGAATAAATTTTTTTTTTTTAACCATACAACCGAGTTTGTTGTTCATGACTAGGTATAAAAAAAATAATTTTTTTACCTACACTCTTCAACATGTTCAAACGTGTTCAAGGTCAACCATCAGAAGTTTTAAAAAAAATTATTTTTTTTATTTTATTTACAAAAATCCTCCTTCATCCCCATATGTGCTGTCCGGACTTGTGCTTGATGTTGTCGAAGAATTTTCTTCACAGCAACATGTTCCTTGTGTATTTTGGACAACCCCTTCTGCTTCATCCATACTGTCGTCGATGGTTGGACAGTCGTATTCCAATTCTATTTTAATTACCATCCCTGGATTTTGAAGTAGCCGCATGTGCAATTTTTCATAGATTTCTTTTAGGTATTGAAGGCTGTCAACAAGTAATTCCCACTTCATTGTGTGTAGTGTAACCTTTAGCGTAGCTGAGTTGGAAATGAAGCCAGACTTGCATGTAGGATTGGTCTTTTGGAATTGTGGTGGTGGGGGTAATTGATACAACCAGACAGGTTGAAACATGTTCAAGGTCAACCATTTGGAGTTTTAAAAAAGAAAATGTTATTTAAAGAGTAGTGTTGAAAACTGGCAATTTGACTGCTTTATCTGTACACTCGATGCATCTTAGGCAGTATACAACTGCGTATACCAAGTAGAAGAAGATTGCAATTAATAAGGCCAAGATTATGAAGAGATCTAATTTTAAAATTTTCTGAATTAGCATATGGTCCTTCCTGATCCGTCTTTCTTCCATCCTTCTTTCCATCATCTCCACTAGATCCACATGCTGGCATCTCCTCCTCCCCAGGCTTTCCGCTTCATCGGCCTCATATATTGGTGGTGGAACATCCATGTTTGCAGCTCAAAAGATGAAGATGTAATAAAACACATTGGTGCTGCATCTCAGGTCTCCAAGAGGAAAAGTGGTAGGGGAAAACCTGAACATGTTAGAACATGTTCAAGGTCATCCAATTTGTGTTTTAAAAAAATTCTATCTTGCTACAATACTGTAGCAAGATAGGTTTTTTTTATTTTGTTTTTATTTTATCATTCCTTTATTACAATACAAAAATATACATATTGAAGTACAATGAGGATACAAAATATAAATATTGAAGTACAATGAGGATACAAAATATAAATATTAGTCAGGAGAAATATTCCAAGTTTGGACTGGCTTAAGTCTTCATGGATGATCTGGAGGAGTAGGCTGAAGAAGTTGATGATGGTGACCTAGGCGGCTCGTCATCCCTGGGGACATGAGGGCATTTTGTGTTGCAAGCAAAAATTTGCATGTTTAAACGGTATCCCTGTTCGATTAGTGATTTAAATTCTTGAACAATTTCGTTTAATTCTTGCAGATTTCTTACAAATACTTCTTCATAATTTGCACATTTTACAGTCAGAGCCATCTTGATGTTTTCCGTATGATGTCCAAAGGCGGAATGAATATTAGCATGGTCGTTTGAAGGTAGTATGAAATAGTGGTGGGGGGAAGTTGTTTACACGCTGTCTGATGAGAGGTGGTTAAATTTTTGCCAACTAAACATATTGATTGAACAAATGGCGCAAAGTTCTTTAGGTGTATGGTAACTTAAAACTGGAGCCACATGACCATATTGTAAACATCCATCATCTTGTAGGAATTGTGCCGGGTTGGATACAGCGGCCCTTCCACAACTTCGACAAAATTTTGTACCATCACCAAACTTGTACCAACCAAAAGTGTTGTAACCTCTGTTGTCTAGCTTGTACTGTTTGATAAAAATTTTAATTTGTTGAGGAGCGTTGGATCGTAAAGTATGGATAAATAGTTGTTGATCTTCAATAATTTTTCTTACACAAAGCTCAAATAGGGTGCTCATCGTTTGACAGTTGCAATCAAACTGAACTTCTTTACAGTCTGTATGCTGGTAACCTGAAATGGTGGGGGAAAACACACACACACACACACACACACACACACACACACACACACACATATTGCTGTTTGAAAAAAATTTATGTTTAATTTGTGCAAAGGTCAAAGGTCAAGGTCACCCCAGAGCTTTAAAAAAAAGGCAACATATCAATATGTGAAAAATTTTTTTTGTTTCACATATTGATATGTTGCCTTTTTTGTGTGTTTTTTTTTTGTTTTTTATCTTTATTTAAAACAGTACAAACAAGATTACATGACAAAAATATATATAGTTAAAAAATACAAACAGATACAAGAAAGAAAAAAATTATTTTTTTAACACTGCTGCTTGTCTGCGATGTGGATGGTAAGCTCGGTGGAGTTGCTGCCGCTGCATCCGTGGGACACCAAGTAGAGACATCCTGGTTGTATGGAGCGGAGATCTTCGTTTTGGAGTAGGTGTACAAATCTTTTGGGCAGGTAAATTTGGAATTTCGGCTCATCTCCCGGAGTGTATGGGGCTTCGCTCAAGCTGCAGCAGATTGCCTCGCCGACTGTAGTTTCCATCTTCTTCATGGTATGTATAATATAATGTTTTTCATCCTTCAGCTCTGAACATTTTTTTACCGGCAAAATTGTAGACTTGGAGTGGGCGTTGAACTGTTCCACCAAAGTCTGCAGAAACTGGTTGGATGCCATGGTTGTTCTAGAGGTCCTCGCTGTCTTCTTGCTCTGAGATGTTGTCGTCTCGGAATCTCGAGTAATACTCGTGCCAGGTCTCGGTCTGCTCCTCGCTTTTATAATCGCCGTTACCCCCACCACCATCACCGATTTCTCCATCTTGCAGGTAAGTTGCTAATTTTAAAGCGTTTTTTAACGCACAGTGCCTGTCCCTTTCATGTTCCACACTTTGTGTGCAAATACAAATGTTTTCAGCAATAAATTTAAAATTTTTATCTATTTGCACATCTTTAACTGGAGTAGATGTAAATTGTTCTATCCATCTTTTCTTTTCATATCCTTTTGTGTAAATATTAGTAAATCTGTTTGAAAATTGATGCATAATATGATACAAGTCTGAATAACTGGTAAAACCGTCATACCAATCGATGTGATGAAAATATTTCCAAGTCCATCGGTTTGTTGTTGCGGCTTTGGTGGTTAGTGAAGAAAAAGAGCATGGTGGTTTAAATAAAAATGTGTAAGGAATATTTTTATCTAAATCGTAAAATACGAGTTCTTTAATTATAAACCGATCATCGTTACCACGAAAAGCTTGAAATTCAATAATACCCGGCTTGGACTTGATTTCTTCTTCCATGTCCATTTGAAAGGTCACCCGTCTATCCATCACGGTGTCAGAAGGTCAACTGTTTTCCACACCACGGTAGGCATTTATTTATGCCAGGCCGTACAGTTGAAGGCGCGTTGGTGTATATTTAACGTGGGCACCATCCCCGGTAGGCCTACACCCACAAAATTTTGAATTTTTTATTAAAAATTTGCCAATTCAAGTGTAAAGGGTTGTGAAAAAATTAAATATTTTACTTAACTTTCCATCTGGTCATTTTTGTTGTAGTCATTATCATCACTTTGATCCTTTTCATCACTGAAATGTGTTTCTTCATCCGATTTTACAAAATTATTTTTTTCTTGCACATATTGTTCCAATTGTCTCCACATTTGAACTTCATGAGGAATTCTGTTGAATATTGAAGTGTCCACAGGTCCATACAAAATTGGTGCATCCGGTTGTTTGTCCAAAGTGTCTGTTAAATAATTTTTAATAATTGAACTGGAGAATACTAGCTGTCTTAAATATCTTGTTATTGGTTCAGTTGCACATGTTAAAATAAAAGATTCTTCTCTGTTCAGTTGACTTTTTATGTCATGTTTGGTTGTATCTCTGAATCTCATTTGATGTTCACCTCGGTGCTTAATAATATCAATTTCCAAGTCTGAATCCAATAATCCTACTTTTGTTTTTCTGCCAAACATGTTGCTATTAAAGTAACATTCCAACAAATGGAGGTGTTTCATAAAAGATTCCCAAGCATTGGCTGTAAACAAAATCATTTTTGTTCCGTGAGTTAAAATTACTGTAGGTGAAAAGTCGGTTGATTTCATAACTCCAATTAAAACACTTTTATCCAAACTTGAAGAGATTGGATAAAAAATTCTTAAAAATACTTCCATCAAAATATTTGGTGAAATATTTTCTTCCACATTTCTTTTCCTCTTGGACAAATATTTTTTCTTTTTACCTTTTTCTTCTTCTTCTTGATTTGTGACGTGTTGCTGTTCATTCATGTCCAAAAATTCTGAAATTTCTTTTTCTATATCGCATTCCGTTGTACCACTTGTAGAAGCCATATTGAAGATGATGCTACCCATACGACGTCAGGCAACAAACTGATCAGGAGCGGCCTGCACGCTCCGCTTTTATACTCGCGGAATGTAACAAAACCGGTTTTTTTACAATACATTTTTAACAATTCCAGTTAGAGGTGTGTATGTTACAATTTTATCATGTAGAATTAAACAGTATGCAGTTGTATTTGCAGGTATAGCTGCATTAAACTCCATTTCAATCTTTATGTCAACACTTGATGATTTTACTGATTCATTTTGTTTAGAACAATCAATTACAACTATTGTGTAACCATCTAAGTATTCTTCTGGTGATAATAAAGGTGTATTTGTTTTACCGTAATATGAATTTTGGAATCTCGCATACATATCGTATAATATACTGTACTTTTTATTATTAAATGATACATTCAAATTGTCGTAGGGGAAAAATTGTGAATTCAAATAAACTTTAATATTTTTTAAGTTGCAATGATCAAATTTGCCTGCATGTTTTGTGATGCTGTCTCTCCTATCTGTTTGTAAACCAAATATAATATACCTGGCTCGTTCTAAGTAATTAGATGTTTTAACAGTCCAAGTGTGACGATCCGTAGTTGGCAAGCTTGGATGTTCATGGAATTCCCAACTTCTAAAAGGAATTACAATATCACGATCAGCCTTTAACTTCCTTAAAAGTAGCATTCTATGTTCGTCAGCTAATTTAACATGTGGAACTCTCCATACAATTTTGTCTAATGTTAATTTCCATTCTAGGTTTGCATCCGTTGTACCATCTGGAGCTTTAATAATGTCTTTATCGTTAGAAGATCTCAACAAAACTAATTCTTGTTTAACATTTAATATTATTTTTCTATAATCTTCAGCAAATCCAAGCAACAAACGTAATGGAATATGAAAATCAAAATATCCATTTGTATTCGGAGTGATTGTGTCATGTTCAGGTAAAACCCATCCGGCTGGTTGAAGTAAATTGGTTTCATTAGGTGATATAGATGTTACCCCCTTTAAAGTTGTTGCAATACCTACTTTTTTAGTGGAATCAACTGTTACACCTGATATTTCATATCTAATTTCATCAAACAGGAAAGCCATAGGATTATTTATAAATGGAACTGTTGTACCTACACTATTGTCCTTTTTTGTTACTTTTCCTTCGATATACAAGTAACTTTCACATGGTAGTGTGTAAATGTCTTGATGTTGTATAGGAATACGAATTTCATCGTTATTGTTCAATTTTGATGAAGTGTAAGGGTTGTGGGTGTGATATTCTTTTTCCCATAGTGTTTCGTCGAATGTCGGACCCTGCGCTATATCCAGTATATCCATAATCGGTTAATTTTAAACCAATCTTTTCTAAGAAACGAATGTTCTCGCGTGTTAACTCCTCCACAGCTGAAGAGCTACTAATGCGGTTTCCCGTAGGCTGTCCACTTTTAAATGATAAACCCATGATTTTTGTATTAAAGTGTCGATTTTAAATGTAATCTAACTGTAATTGGCTCTTCTCGGAAATCTATCAAGTTACCGTCTTGATCCAATACGTTCAACACGATGTCTGAAATGAAAGTGGTGTTCAACGGCAGATATACTAGGTTTTGTGGCTTTTCAACAATTTTAAATCCTGGAGGTACACTCGGGTAAAAAGTATGTATTATATGAGTATTTGCTCCATCTCTGTAAGCTCCCTGTATAATGTTACAAGTTATATCTATACTATTAACTTTTAGTATAGTTACAGTTTGTTTACCGGAATGTGTTTGATTTGGTTCTAAAATTGGGCTATCTTTGGGAAATCCTAACAATTCACCGATTGAGTATTCCTGAGTAAAATCTATATAATATTTGGAGTTAATTTCAGCTTTCATTGTATTGTTATTACCTTTTAATGTTATATTGTCTTTTCCCATTTTATTTTGCAAAAATTCATTAATATGATCAATTTCATAAGATCCTGTGGGTAGAGTGCAAACTTCTAAGTCTGTAAACTTCCCACTGGCATCTTTTCCTTTATAATAATGCAATAAGTTGTTTTTATCTTCCGTAACATTGGGAATAGAGTTGTAAGTTGTAAAATCAAAGAGTGCCGCCTCCCAAAACCTTCCTTTTTGCAAGCGTAACGCTGGAAAAAGGATACTTCGTAAAGTGGACGATTTTCCTGTTAATGATACCGTATAGGATGACATGTCAATGGTGACTGATACTTTTAGCTAGGAATTCCAAACATAAATGGCCGCATATTAAAGTGTTATCGGGTTGTTCTCTTTTATAGTTGTAATATATGTTTTTAGCAGATTTAAAGTAACGCTCAAGTTCTTTAGGTGGTGGTAAATTGCCAAAACTATCAAAGTAATATATATTATCACCTAATTTCTTATAACAAACCCAATGAGTGCCAGGACCTTCAGAATCGTCTAAATTTACAATACCGGTTTCGTTTTTCCACATTTTAACTGGTAAATCATCTTTCATAAAGACACCACGAAAAAAAGGTATTTTTAAACATGAAATGTATTTAAATAATTCGATATTTGTTAACGCTTTATGTGGTATTACTAATTGATTTCTTTTATTTAATATGCACGATATGGTCTTAGGTATAGACCTGCCCCGTTTTTTACCATTGACCATACTGTTGGTTTTTTATTACCCTTTCTGGTGGAATGTCGTTTTCTTCTAATATTTCCTCCATGTTTCGTCTTAGTTAAACTTTTTTTACCCCTACTCCTCCTTTTTCCACCTCCTACTGCTGTTTTAGCCTTCATACCTGCTGTTACCGCTAAAGCTGCTGCTTTTTCTGCAATACTAGCGTCACTAGACTTTACTCGTTGCCAAGCTATATCCGCGAGCTTTTTATCAGCTATTGATCTATTTTTTGTATCGCTAAATGTGGAATATGCTATATCGTGTTCTTTACAAGCCTGATCTAACTTATTTATGCCTGGATCGCCTCTTTCCAGTCGTTTTTTTCAATTTAGTTCCTGGTCCGCAATACTGATAACCTCCTGGTATGTGAAATTCGTATGGTAAAGCGTCTATTGCTCTATTTACGACAGATCCTACTGGAATTCGATTTAAAGCTTTACTTAACAGAGAAACCGCTGTGGACGTGATACCGCCTCCTTTCCGTATAGTGTCTCGATATGGACTGGTGTAATGAAATGCCATGATTGTCTTTTATATTCGAAAAGCGTATCCTATGTGTTACCTCTATGACAGGTTGCACATAAATGAAGTCATTTATTGAGTTATTTAATTAAATATCAATATCACCCCAATCTGATGATCTAAACTTTTGCGTTTTAGGGTTAATAAAGTATTTATTATAAATTTCTCGTTTAATATATTCACCTCTCATGGATTCATCATAAGTATTATGACCCGATTTTCCTTGAAGAATATCTGGTGTAAAATGATTGTGTAAATCAAATATCGCATTACCTAAAACTTTTACAAGAAAATTAACAGTGACAGCATTATCTACATGTTCAGGGTCTTTAAGGTTTGTTATACGTTTATTATTACAATTATACACTTTACTATCCTTTAATGATGTTGTAATGGTCTGTCCTACAATTGCAGCATCATTTGCTTCTCTTCCTTCTTTCAAGTGTTTTATCACTCTATTATTACATGTAAAATATACAAAGTAATGATTTGGATCTAAATGTACGGTTTGTGATAAAGCAGCTGCATCATGATCCTCATAACCCCATCCCATATTTGATAACTTTTTATCCATGCAATCCCAAGCATTATTTTTGTATGTTAATAAATTAAATTTTTCATTACCTTGAACGAATTCATCCCTTTGCTTCGATACTACTTGATTTTGTTTTACAAAAGAGGTTGTTTCTTGTTTTAAGGTTTCCATCATTTGACCCACTGTTGCACCATCTGATGGCGCCGAACCATCTTTAACATTTGCTAAACAATTATTAAAACAATCTATAACCCCTACATCACGTATGATACAATGATCTTTAATATATTTTAGATTTACAGCATCGTTTTCAGTTTTTGGATAACCTATATCATTAATAACAAATTTATAAAAAGAAAATCCATCTTTTGTCTTTTCAGGTATCAAGGAATGTAAATAGCGTCTATTCACGCTGTCTTTTGCATCTTTAGGGTCATCTACGTTGGATATACGTTTATTGTTAGCACTATACGTTTTTCCATTGAAGTTTAACGTATTTTTTAATTCAGATGACAAATAACCTTTGTTTATTGCACACCGTTTTCATTTGGTTTACCAACGTTGATAATTCTATGATTTTCTGCATCATATGTGTTATTGTGTAGTCTTAATGTTGGTGATATCTTTTCCTTTACTATTTTTAAATTTACTGCATCGTTTTCATCCGTGGGATCTTTTATGTTTTTTAACCTTTTATTACTAATATCATAATCTCCTTCAGGTTTTTGTGGTAAACCAGCACCTCTTTTTAAGTTATTCGCGTAATATAATCCATCCGAGGAATATCGTCCGAACTTGTCGACACTCATGGTGCAACTGAATAGCATTTTAGGGACTAACGCATTTTTATGAGATTACCCCGCGGTTTCTAAGTTCATCCACTAAAGCCACCCATTCGTTTTGCAATCCAGTATGACCTGCTTCTTTGGCTTCATGTATTAGTTTCATTCTATCTACCAATTTATTGATATTATTGTAATAAATTACGTTTGTATTGTATAGTTTCTTCATCAATCCTTTACCGGTGACTGATTTGCTTCTTTTTCTCGGTTCTGGGGAACTTAAATCTAAAGTGGATGCTACTAATCTTCTTTTTACAGGTTTTCTTCTTATAATTGGTATTAATTTGGAAACAAAATCTTTATATTTTACAGATTTATTTCTATAAATTGGTGCTTCAGGTAAATAATTTCTTCTATATAAATTAGTTTGTTCCAAAATTTTGCTATACAATTCCAAATCATCATTTTTTACCAATGCTTTTAAAGGTTTATTTTCAAATAGTAATTCAAATAGTCCCCTTGTTCCCTTATATATTTGATCACCTACGTGAATATTATCATGTTCATCGACATCTAATTTGCTATTACCAATCATTACACCTTCTTTGGACATTCTTGCTCCATAACTGTGGTATTTTTTAGTAGAATCAGTTCCAATTAACAGTTTTAACAAGTATTTTCTTCCTAAAGGTCCTTTTGTATGAATATTTTCACCCAATAAGCTTATGTTTGATGGTTCTCCTTCTGTTTTTTCTTCTTCACTCGCTATAGATACTACTTCTTCTTCACTACCAGCATATACATCTTCTTTTTCTACCGTTGTATCACTAAATATGGAGGCTTCCGGGTCCTCATCGCTAATATCTTCTGATATTACACTTTCCCTTTCATATTCTGTTATCGGAGCAATAATATCACCTTGAAAAGAATGTTTAGTCAATTTTTTGTTCAATTGTTTCAAAGGCTCTGTAATAGGTTTAAAAGTAGATTCGAGAAATTTCTCCCTTTCGCTGATACCTAACTTTAACGCCCTGTTTTTAGCCCGAATAGAATCACTAAGTGATTTAATTTCCTTTACTAACTTTTCTTGGTTAACCATGTTTGTAGCAAGACGTGATGTACAAGAATGATTGTGTGATATAGTGGTTAGTGAATTAATATAAATTTATCGAAACCTATCCTGTATCGGCCGTTATTTAGTGGTTGTTCCTTCATAATTGTCAAAAATCCATAATTTTCGGCCCAAGCCTTACCACATATGTCTTTAAACCGTTCATATGACATATCCGCATTGACATGATCGTAATATATGTGTTTTAAGTTGGTTTCATCCTGTTTGAATACAATTAACACATTTGCATTATCTCTTATCAATTGTTTTGGTATTTTACTATAAGTTTGACCTATGTAAATGCTATCTACAGGGTGAGTTTCTTATAGTGATCCAATAGCTAACTTTTTTATTTTAAATTTGACAGTATACTTCTTATGGGGGACCCCCTTTACTTTTTTATTCTGGTTTCAGATATGTATTTCACTTTTCAAAAACTCCCGCCATTTTTCCAATATGGCGGCCAACTTTAAAATTTCTTATAGAACACCCTACATTTTATGGTGTTTTTAAAATTTTCATGTTATTTTAAGACTTTTTTATACTTTGTCATTTTTCTCTAAACCTAACGGTTAGGGATCTAGAGGCAATTAAATTTCATTTTTAGTCCCATAAGAATAACATGGGGCAAACTTTATCTGCCCATATCTCCGAAACCATTGATAAAAATAAAAAAATACTCAAGAATAAAAATGTCTTAAATTGATGTTTTAAAAACATTTTTTTCATAATAACAAAAACTTTTTTTGAAAATTTTATATTTTGTCCGCCATATTGGAAAGAAGTTAATTTATGCCTAAATGATCATTTTTATTAGTGAAATGTTCTTCAAACATCAATTTAAGACATTTTTATTCTTGAGTATTTTTTATTTTTATCAATGGTTTCGGAGATATGGGCAGATAAAGTTTGCCCCATGTTATTCTTATGGGACTAAAAATGAACTTTAATTGGCTCTAGATCCCTAACCGTTAGGTTTAGAGAAAAATGACAAAGAATAAAAAAGTCTTAAAATAACATGAAAACTTCAAAAACACCATAAAATGTAGGGTGTTCTATAAGAAATTTTAAAGTTGGCCGCCATATTGGAAAAATGGCGTTAATTTTTTAAAAGTGAAATACATATCTGAAACCAGAATAAAAAAGTAAAGGGGGTCCCCCATAAGAAGTATACTGTCAAATTTAAAATAAAAAAGTTAGCTATTGGATCACTTTAAGAAACTCACCCTGTATATTGTTATGTCGCCCCATAGCGAAATAGCTCCTGATAGTGTTTTGGTTTTCACAGGATACGTCATCAAATATAAAAACTGAAAATGGTTTAGCTTCATGCGGTTGCATTACACTTTCACTTGCATCAAACTTGTAATATTTCACTTCTGGCACATTATTAAATATTTTTTCTAATAATTGGTATTTGGGTTGTTGTAATGATTTGGAAAAGACATACAAGTTATTGAAACGCAATCCTTTTGGGTTTGTAATCAAATTGAATACTACATTTGTTTTACCACAATTGGATGGACCGGTTACAAGACAACGCACCGTGTTTGGTAACAAAACACCATGTTTGCCGCTGTTTAATTCAGAATTGTCCACCGTGAGTTCATCAATATTATTAATAGTAAAACTATCCTTTTGCGGTATTATCTCCATCCTTTGTAAAGGTTCAACCTAAAATGATGCTCCATCATTATATGAGATCCTTTTTAGGTATCCAAGAATCTTCACTCTTATTAAATCCTAACCATCGCACTTTAACTTTATCTTTTTTCCGTTGCAACACCTTTTCAACGAGATATACATCACCTACTGTGGATTTTAACATTTCATGTCCATAAAACCCTCCTTCGAGCAATTGTCCTTTATTATCTTTTAAAATGTAAGTTTCCGGTACTGTAGGTTGCACCTTAAATACGGTAAAAACCTCATTTGTCCAATTTGGCAGATATCTTTTACTAAATACACCTTTGTATTTGCTTATTCGCACTTTATCACCAACATTAAATGTTTTAGGCTTTAGTTTTTCAACCTTTGGTTTAGTATTCATTTTTATACGTTTTAATACGAGTTTTTCATTTTTACTAGTCACTTGGTTCGGTTTCATGCCAATTGTTCTATGGAACTTGTTATTGTAATCTTTTATTAGTTTTGGTAACATATCAATCCATACGTGCGATCCTCTGTTTGAAAACATCTTGTACATCGCACCTTTTAAAGTTCGATTGAATCTTTCTATGATTGATGCTTTTACCTCTGAATTAGTCGAATAATGGTTTATGTCGTATTTTTTCATTAAATTTGAAAATTCTTTATTAAAATATTCTTTACCATCATCGGTTTGTAAATGTTTTATGGTATTTTTGTCTCTATGTATCGCAGTTTCCATGGCTTTTGTTACACTCTTGCCGGTTTTATCTTTTAGCGGTAAAGCATCTGCCATTTTTGTAAAACAATTGATAATAGTCAATATATATTTAAATCCTTTATTTTGTTTACTATAAGGAATCATTTCTATTAATTCCGCTTGATATAAGTCGTTCATTCCTTTTATAACGGTATTTCTACGGGGAAATTTTCTTCTAGCAGGTTTATGAAGTTCATTAACAATTTTTTGTTTTAAATCCATTTTTAATCCTTCCGTTATTACGGTTGAAATAGAAATGAACTTTATGTATATATTAAACCCTATTTAAGTCTGTTAAGGTATTCTAAATTGGTAAGAAATACTATTTAAATATATTTCCTTAACCCTCAAGGACATGGTTTGGGAAATGTCCGAGTAATGGTTTTTTATTACATTACCCCCAGGTTAAGGTATTATATAAATGAATGATATTTAAAAAATATAGTTCATTTATATGATACCCCCCTCCCTTATTTTAAGAGGGTTAAGAAAATAATTTTATAAACAATTTATTAATTATGTTTAGGTTGTTATATTACCAATAAAGTGGAAATAAAAATTTGTTTTTAATTAAAAACTGATTTTAAATGTGTCAAGGTCATTCAAATTGATGTAAAAAAATGGGGAACAAGGCGTTGGACTTGCCGTGTTCCCCATTTTTTTACGGAAGGAAAAGGAATTTAGGTTGAAGAAGGACGAAGAGGGACGAAGAATAGGTTAGTTGTCGATAGGGTTGAGAGAGTAGTGGCCAAAAGGAAGAGTATCAATTTGGTTTTCCATAATGTGACGTTTGTCATCTTTGTTTGACAATGCTTTTTTAACTTCTGTAACACTGTACACTTTGTGTTTTTCACTCCTTATAGTGTTGAATTTAGCAGTCAAGGTGGTGTCGTTAAATAAACAGTTTTTGTAGTGTTCAAAGTTTACATTTTTCTTCAAATAACTTGTCTTCACACCTTTTGCTTTTTTGGTGGTAGATGTTTCTTCTTGATGTCCTTTATATACTTTAAAAGAATATAATTTGGACATTAGTGCAACGATTTCTTCCATGCTTGCTCCATTGCATTCATCTTTGAATTTGCCTAAAACTTTCTTATTATTTTCATTAAAGTTCGGGTGATTTCTTGGGTAGTCGGAAAAATCAAAATCATTTTTGTGTATGAACGTCCGAAGATCTTCATACATGTCTTGTGTCTTAATCCAATAAATTAGTGCATCCGTGTCCATGTAGGCTACTCCAATATTTTCTCTTCCATAATGTTGAACCATTTTGTTGTAATGAAAGTCATACATGTGCGTTTTACTTATATCCAATATAGACATTCCTATGTACAACGGTCGATCCATTACTATCTTGGTTTTCTTCATGCTGACTGCTACCAAGGTTTCATTAATTATCATACTTGTTCCAAAATTCGGTTTCTGTACAAGTTTCTGCATCTGTCTGGGGTTTGTTACTAATTTTACAATTTTGTGTTTCCTTTTGTTTTCTAAAGTTTTTCCAAATATTGCATTGTTCATGAGCTTGTAAAAATCTTTTTCAAAAGCTGATGTTGCTGCTGCTCTCCTTGCAGTGTTTGAATCAATGTATGGTTTTAAATAACAAGATTGTGAAAATTTTAAAACTTTATGAATTTTGGTAATAATCAATCCTAATTCTAAGGCTTGCTGAACAACTAAATAATGTGCTACATATAGGTTTTTGTTGTTTAATGTCATCATTAATTTGGGCCATTTTCCTGTCGGTGATACTTCAGTTTTAGCCAACAGTGGCAAGTCGTAATGATGATCGTGTAGGTGTTCTGGATACTCGAAGTCGCAATCTAAGATGTAGCCGGTGTCACCTTCTTTGGGAATATCAATAATATTTCCAAGTGAATCAGGGTCTACCCATTCAAAGTCGCCATACGGAAGGGGTTTGGACATCGCCCAACCGTACAAATTATTCGCATCAAAATAGCCAAGAAAAATCGAATCTTTAGTTTCATCATAGTTTGGTAGAAATTTATTATTAGCTTTGACATGTCTTGTAACGGCCTGAGTTAATCCACCGCGTACACCTGATTCGATCATCAAAACCATATCGATGTCGGTTAACAGCTCCAACTTGCACTCGGTGGATTTTAGCATGGCCTGCCATGCTAAGCCGGGAGATGTAAACGAATGAAGGGGGTCCAGTCCGTAAGCAGTGAAACAGGTGTTCCTAAATTGTTCCATTATGTCACACAATAATGTTACATCTAGTTTTACATAAAAGTCAGAATAATCACCCAAGGTATTCATTCCTAATTCATTCCAGACTTTCTGAGCATGATTATAATCTTCAATTGAAATTTCGGTTTCAGTTAATTTACTTTTAAACGCTTCGATAGGTGGTAGTCTTGTTTCTTCAAATTTTTCCATTCCTGTAATATAATCATAAGGAAACACTCCTTTCCTTAGCACCAAGTCCATTTTATCTTCTGGCACAATTTTTCTGGTTTCTTTTAAATCCTGTCGTCTTAAATTTTTAGTTAGGTTGGCAAGGCTAGATGACATGAATCGAAAAGAGTCCACGAATCGAAGCTTAATTTTGCCAACAGTCTTGGAAAAACTAATATAATTCTCTAAAGTGTTGGCCAAAACATCAATTTTCCCATCATCCCTGCCCAATTCCGGAATAATAAAATGTGAATCATAACCACTAAGGTTATGCAAAACGACTGGAATGAATTTCGGAAGTTTATAATTAATATTACATGAATTGCAAGCAGCCCCTCTGTAATAACCAGTAAGATGATCATGGTCATGAACTTTATGGTTCTCAACAGTAAATTCTTTTTTACACAAGTAACAATTAGTGGCATTGATATATTGAATTTCCTCCTCTTCATCTAGAGGAATCATAGGGACAATATTACTGTACACTTCTTTAACCTTATCAGCTATATAATACAAGTTATCTACAAAATGTTTAGCAGTATCCTCCCCTCTGTACAAAATCGGTGTTGAACTTAAACCAAAATTTTTCAAATGTTCTTCTGACAGTGTGGATTTAACAAGCAAACAAAAACTGTTAGGTTTATGCAGCTGGTATTTCGTCCTACTGGTAATTTCCCCTTCTGGATGTTCTTGGGGTACCAGTGTAGACTCAAAGTCTGCATAAATTACAAATGGTACCCTATATTGATGGCTAATCTTTTCAAATTTTACAATAGAGCGAGTAGGTGCAGGCAAACTAATTTTGCATTCAAAATTTTCATTACAGAGTCTTTGGTGTTCTTGTAGCCACTGAGCACCTCCTCTTCTTAACTCCTTATTTACAAAGCAAAAGCACCTTTTACAAATTGTTTTTTTACATTTCCTTTTGGATAACTGTTTACCTACTAAAGCTTCAAAATCTTTTATGTACACATAGTGTGAAATTTCACCTTTTGTTATTAATAACAAATCAGTATGGTTCCTAAGTTCAGTTTTAGTCACCCTTAAGGGGTACACATTATTTGCATCATCCAGACCAAACATATTTACACTAACACCAGGATTGTGTTTCTCAAACTTAGAAATATCTGAAATTTTTACAGGGTAAGATAGTCCTACAAAATTATACCTATTATTTACATTTACATAATGTCCACTTACTCTCCAAGGATTCTGTGTAGGCAAAATATATTTACACAACATAGCATACTTAAAACACTCATTATCTTCATTCTGTACATTTATACATGCTTTAGTTTTCTCAATGGCTTTTGGTAGAGGGACGTAGCTGCTTCCTCTCATACCAAATCCGTGCTTATGCACTCTTAAATCTAAACCCTCTACGGATGTAAACATCCAACCTGACCCTCTCCCTTCATGCTCCTGCATTCCTGCATTTTTGTCAACAATTCTTCAGTACATTCGTCTACAATTTTATTTACATCCGAGGCAAACATCAAAGTACGGTTTTTTGTTATGAAACCTCGAAGTGTGGTTTCACCATCAGATTTACTAAATTTTGCGTCCAACACTAAACCAAATTTAATAACATTTAATCTTGCCAATTCTTTAGTTAAAGTTTCACAAATCAATGATTTTGCCTCGGTTACAAAATTTTCTAAATCTAGTTGCACATTATTTATTTTGTTATGTATTACCGTGCGTCCGGGAAAAGCAGTTGTGCGTAAGTGTCTGGTTCCTCCTTGTTCTGTTTCTATATCCAAATCCATGTCCGTGTCTAAATCTGTATCAGTGTCTGTTTCTTCATCTTCTCGTTCCGCAACAATTCCTCTTCTAAGTCCTGACGGTCCAGCACCTCCAAATTGGATCACGCTGGGTCGTCCCTGCTGCATTTGTTGCAAATAACTCTCCCAGTTGTCGAGCCGTTGATTAAATTCATCCAAAAATTCGTCAATCCAATCGCAGTCCATTTCATTAGCCGTTAAACTTGCCGGGTCTTCCATATGTAATTCTTGATGTATAGCTAAAATGTCTTCATCTGGGAAAAATTCCCCACAAATATGGCAAAGAAGCATTTTTAACACTTATTACCAAGAGCGTCTTTGGATGTTAACTCCACAAAAGTTCACCAAAGAATGAGAGACGCTCTTGACCGACCTCCTTTTATAGCGGGTGGTGGGGGGTGATCTTTGGGAAAGACCCGTTCTGCGCATGCACAGAACAAATCTGCACATGCGCAGAACAAAATGTATTATATTTATTTTAAATTTGCTATTTAAGACAAATATATAGGTCAAGGCCACCTTAAATCTGGTAAAAAAGAGGGAACACTGGATAAGAGATGGTAGTAAGATTGACTTTCTAACAAATACTTTCAATAATATGTCAACTGGTTCAAAAGTTAAATATTTTTATTATTTACTGCCCAACTTGTTCAAAATTAAAACTTTTAAATATATTTGTTTGAGCAAATGCTTTTGGCACACTTACCACACGCCAAAACTCAAAAAATGTACAGAATTAAGACTGATCTCGCGGGGAAATACTGATGTGCTACCTAACATTGGTCATCTGACTTGAATTTTTTTTTGTTTCCTTTAAATCTTGTCTTCGTAAATTAGCTGTTAGTTTGCTAAGGCTGTTGGCAAGATGAAGCTTCGATTCGTGGATTCTTATAAATCTATAAGAATCTACGAATTGAAGCTTGATCTTGCCAACAGTCTTGAAAAAACTAACAGCTAATTTATGAAACCAAGACTTGAAGGAAACCAAAAAAGAAATCGACTCAGATAACCAGTGTGAGGTGGCTACATAGTATTTCCCCGAGAGATCAGCTTAAATCCTGTACTTTATATGAGTCTTAGCGTGTAGGAAGTCCGGCAAAAGCATTTGATCAAAACAAAATATATTTAAAATTTTAAGGTTAAACATACTAGCGAGTATAAAAATAAAAATATTTCCTAACCATTAACAACCTGTTAACATATTGCAGTGTTAAAGTGTTTGCTATTGAGTCAATCTTACCATCACCTCCGATCCAGCGTTCCCTCTTTCTTACCAAATGAGACTGAGGCTTGACTACCCGTATATATAACGTTTCCCCCACCACTAATGCTCTCCCCCACCACAATCAATTCGCAAAAGTGGGTCAATTCCATCGGAAATTATTATTTTGAGCGGGGGATAGAGCATCTGCTGCCCTATCTCCCGCTCATATTTTTTTTTTACAGTTTTATAAGTTTTTTTTCGATTTGTCTAAAATGCGAAACAAAAAATTATTTACAAACAAGTTTCTAAAAATTTTCAAAATTCAGATCCTTACAATTTATATTTAAGGTAGCACTAAAACGGTGCTACCTATATTTTGAAATAATTACAAATATTTTTTTTCCATCCTTACAATTTCACAGTTTAATACTTTTTAATAGATTTGTTTCATCAGATGCTTTTAGACACACTTACCACATGACAACACTCAAAAATGTACAGAATTAAGAATATTTCCACGAAAAAATACTAAAGTGTTACCTTCATATTCAATTTAGCTCAAAAACAATATAGAATTAATACCAGCATAAAAAATTTCAAAATTCAGATCTTTAAAATTTATATTTAAGGTAGCACTAAAACGGTGCTACCTATATTTTTTAAATAATTACAAATACTTTTTCCATCCTTAAAATTTCACAGTTTAAAACTTGTCAGAGACAAACAAACTAAAACAATTTTTTTTCTAATCTAACCATTACTAAAAACATACATGACACCACTGTGCAAAATATTACCTTTATACTTACGCTACATCTAAAACAGTGGAACATCCATGTCAACCCATTGGCGGCTCGAAAGAGAATGAGATGAGTAAAACTTGCTTCAGAGGTACCTCAGTCGTAGACTGGTGGGGGGAACAGTATGCCACTACTATTTTTAACTTGTTGTAGGAGTAACAATTTCACACTACTGGCTTGGCAGCTCCACCTCCCCGAGGGGGGGGCGCAGTTTTCGTCCGGAGCAAAAAAATTTTGGTCAAGGTCAAAATCCCAAAAAAAAAATCGGGGGGGGGTGCAGTTTTTGTCCGGAGCAAAAAAATTTTGGTCAAGGTCAAAATCCAAAAAAAAAAAATTTCGGGGGGGGCGCAGTTTTCGTCCGGAGCAAAAAAATTTTGGTCAAGGTCAAAATCAAAAAAAAATTTCGGGGGGGGGGCTCACTTGCCGTCCGGGGCTCGGGGGAGGGGGGGGTCACCTACCCCTAGGACTTTAACTCTTGGATACCTGCTACCCTTACTCATGTGTCAACATCAAATAATATTTTGTTCCACCACAGTTTGGACAGCCAACACTTAGTCGCATCTCGCTCTAAGTCCTGAGGAGTCCTCAGAACTCAGGCAAAAATCCGCCTAAGTCATGGCTGACCTACATATCGTGTGGAACAAAATATTATTTTATTCACACACAAATATGGGTCAAGGTCATCCAAAAGTTAAAAAAGAAATCCCCCGATGCCTAAGACCGCCGGCGGTCAGAGGCATCGGGGGGATCTCAACATTTAGGGGGAGGTGATTTAATAAAAAATTATTTATTTAATTTTGAGTTTCCTTAAGGGAAACATGCTACAATAATTTGGAAGAAGCCATGCTAACCATGACCGAGGAGCTATCATGACCAAGCCTGCTGGTTTAATTGCGCCTAACCGACCGGCCACAAATAGCTCCGGCACCTCGTGCTGAAGGATGCCAACCACCCGTATGTTGCCAGTGACGAGTGATGAGGTCCAGCAGCGCCGCTGGCCGATGGCCTAACGGTGGATCCCCAGGGGCCTACCCCCAGGCTCGTTAGGTGCCATGCTATTGTTGGTAACAAATAATTCTTGAGGTTCTGAACCTCGAAAAATTTTTATTTTACAGAGACTGTTAAGTCTCAAAAGCCTAACACTTAAGCTGCCAATTTACGGAGGAGTACCTCCAAGATGCGAATTTAGAAAAATTTCTACTTGGGGACAACCTGTGAAGATTAGTACAAAGAAATATTTTTCAACACACAACACTTAGACTAAATAAATCCAACACCAAGACCTAGCAGAAGCAGCAAGCACAAAATAAAATATTTCTTAACACTACACATGCCATGCCTTAGACTAAAAGAATTCCCAATATAATGCGGCGCCAACATTACATTGCGAATCCTGTAGGGCAGAGCTTCAACCACTCAGCTGAAGTGTTTGAAACCAACTGCGAGGAAGCAAAGCCTCAGAGAACCGAAGCTGAGCCGGTCAGGAGTGGGGGAACCGGATCTGGTTACGTAAACAGCCAGACCTCGACACGTACTTGTTTGTGGCATTGGACAATCTCCAAGAGCCACACCTGAATACATTACTAACCGGATCTCATTATACAACACGTGTCAAGTTATGACAACGCCTCAGGCTATGCCACCTCCTCCTCCCCCCGGGGGGGGGGGCTCACTTCTCGTCCGGAGCCGAGGGGGGGGGGTCTTGGGACTTAGAATATTTTCAGTCCAAGTCAGGTGTACTATAGAATAATATTTTAGCTTGCCGGATTCAGCACAGCCGGCAGAGACGGTTACATAATGCTTATATAACAGACTGGTTTATTGGCCAACTGGTCAAATGTAGCTCAACAGAAGGTAAGTCAGTTTATTGCAAGCCAACAAACACGCCACACCTCGCCACCGCGGGACTTTTCTGTGAGTAAATTTTTATTTTTCCTTCTTATTAAACTTAGCAAAACAGAACCTAGCCTGTTTTGCACAAAATTACTTTTTGTTACACTGCTACACTTACGTTTACTTAACAAATTATTTTCCACTCCTTATTTAATATTTTATTCCTTACTTGTTAAGACTTAGAAACTGAAATGCTGGAAGACTGTTTCATACAAAATTAATTTTTATTTAGCTATACAGGTCTCCTAATATTTTCCTACACTTGTATTTTGCATTTGTGGCTAAATATTTTTCACTCACAATTTAATTTTATTCCACACAAGTGGATTTTGAACTTTACTACAAAACTGATCCATGCCCATCTCCTACAGAATTATTTTTCATTTGACTCTACCTCTTTTAGTCTTACATTAGATATTTCTTGGATTTAAATTTTACACAAGTCTTTCGGTTAATTTTTTCTGCACAGTACGTGTTACTCCTTGGACAGTTCCCAGCAAACTGTTTCTACACTTCAACAACAGTCCGCATTACCCCCTCCACTACTCATTCCCCCACTATAACCCTATTCCCCCACTACTTCCAGCTAAGGTCCAACACTTGACTAAGTGTTTCAGTTATATCCAAACCTTACTGTGAAACACATCTATGGCTGAAACTTTGCGAGAAAAATTATTAAGAGTAAAATTTTTGCTGGCCAAGCAAAATAATTCTGTTAAGGTGTCCAAGACTTCCACTTTAACCAAAATGAAACGTTGCTTCAAAAATAATCCAAAATTTTACTCAAGGGACACAAATATTACTATGGATGATAAAATGTTTCAAAAACTTTTAAACGAGCTAACTTTTGCCAGTAAGGTTACGTTGGTGACTCCAATTCCCGACCAAGTTCCAAGATCACCTGAGAAAGAATAAAAAATAAATATTTCTCAGGAAATATTTCCAATCCGAGTTACAGAGGTCCGGTAAAGGACCGGCTGGGACCAGTTGTTTGTAAAAAATTAAATTTTTCTTCCTTCTGACCACTTTACCCCCACCACCTCCTTATCCCCACCACTAGGCCGGGTACCTGGGATACCGTCTGTGTACAAGTCAGTATGTCTTCGGACGCGGTGCTGTTCGGATCGCGTGTCGTTTGTCGCAATGTCGGGTGTTTGAAGAAATTATTCTTCGGCTCTCAGTCTCTCGGTGGGTAAGTAAAATATAAAAATTATTTTTTTTTTCAAGTGGGGCTGCTGGGACGGGTCAATGACCCCTGACGGATATATTAGGTCAAGAGTTTGATCGCTAGGGAATAAAAAAAATTATTTTTTGCACTTTTGTGATTCCTCGAGAAATTTCAATTTTTCAACAAAATTTGAGGAATCGCAAAAGTGCAAAAAAATTTTTTTTGTATTCTTGCGTGACCTTGACCTAATTAACGTCAGTGACGTCATCATGATGACGTCAGCGGTAATGACGTCACCATGACGTCATAGGTGTGACGTCATGTGACGTCATATGATGTCATTAGTGACGTCATTCGTGACGTCATTGATGACGTCATCACTGCTGACGTCATCGTGATGACGTCATGAGCCAGCAGCCCCACTTTTACACTACTCTCCACAGATGGAACGGAATGTAACAGAGATTATTGAAGAACTAAACACAGGAGTTTAATAATGAGACAAATATGGTTAAGTATTGGGTGAACGAATAAAACATAAGCTTTCAAGAAAATATATCAATTTGTCTAATAAATAAATAATGTACACACAAGAAGTTTCTCAATCCAGCATTCAACTATCAGACAACCTTCCATTCAGAGAAGTTCAGACCGTGTAGACTGTAAGTTTGACAGTTCAAGTTGGTTTATTGTATGGGATAACGAGGAGTGTTTAACTTGGAACTCTGTATACAATAGAGGTTCAGCACCCAGCCCGCATACACTGCGATGTGTCTCAGTAATATGGATGGGGTTAGACTCCTCTATTGTGCGATAAATTACTACAAAAGGGTGATTTTTCCAATTTGTTATTTTTTATATTAGCTCACACAGATTATTAAATAAATATAAAGCTAGCAACACAAATAAGGGGCTATAAATACTAGTATAAATACTAAAAAGTAAGTAGAATTAAAATTTTGTATAAACATTTCAAGTAAAACAGATAAAAATAAGAAATTGCTATGGTAAAATTACTTACTAGCTTAACTCACACCCACTTCTCATTAAGATTTTTACCAGCACCTCAAAAATGTACAAGTTTTGGAGAAGGAAACGTAATCTGAATGTTCTCGTCACGGGGCGAGTGAGTTCTTCTAGAAAACAAACTACCCTTTTTGATTTTGTAATTTCAACGCATGCGGCTGTGTCTACTTCAACGACATGTTCCCAATCAAAAAATCTGTTGTATATGTAATTTGACTTATAGAGAACACTCTAAAAAAAGTATTGAATATTCAACCTTTACCGATTAAACGCTCTGTCTCCCACACATATTTATATATTGTTATGTTTTCATAAAAGAAAGACGAAAAATTATAGAGAATCATAAAGAGTGATTTTTTTATACATGGAGAATGAACGGAGGTGACAAAATTGTAAGAATGTTCGATCGTAAGGGCGAAGTTTTCCAATTATGTTGCCGCTAGAGGAACCCTCATATTGACCTGCCATATTTTAACAACCACGACAGTGACGCTAAAAGGGGTTTAAAAATACCCAGTGCTCTGATTGACAAACACTATATGAATCGCTGTAGGATTTTTTAAGTTCAAAAATTCAATATAACAAAATTCTTAGATTTTGAGCAAAGCCACTAAAATGAAATAGTCGTAGGCGCTTGTAAGCCAAGCAAATACAAATACTTCTTGTTGCCAGTATTTCAGCTTATGTGCTACTGTACTACGGTTTACCACTCAAATTTTGTTTAGTCTTAACAATCAAATGCTCGTTGCCACAAATACTTTGGCTACTAACAATGAATGAAAAAAATATATTAAAAAACTACTTATGGACAAAATGGTTAGGAAAGATTCGGTCGACTGGGTCGACGTAGTAGGGCTTTCCACCATGATAGCGGGCGCAAGACAATAGCTTAGTCAGTTTACATCTGACTTCGTTGCAGATAGTCACTAGCAAAGATTCTCCCTTGTCCATCCAAACACTTACGAATCATACATAACCTACGACAATTTTCCATCACTGGACCTATTCAAACAATAATTTGGGAATAGGAATTTTTATAGGTGTAAAGAAACCCTTTTTCCTCCACCTACTTTTATGGTGTTCACTTTGTGAACCCCAAGGAAGTTTTATCTAATTCTGGAGGTGACACCACAATGCCAAAATAGCGTGCCGCTGATTTGCTTAGGTTAGATACTTTAGATACTTTATTTGAAACACCGACGCACTCTGTGGTGCGTATTTTAAGGTGAGTATGACTGAAGGGATGAGTGTGATGATTGTAATGGATCAGATGAGGTGTAGCTTTGTTACTGACAAATATCAGCTGTTTCATTTGTAAGGATAATTAATTAATAGCCCAATGACCAAAGGCAGCTGGGTCCAGTATCGAACCATCAAAAAGCACTAACTTTTCTCACGATCGAACCGGCAATTTTCAGATTCAAAGGCGAGCTCTTTAACCACTCAGCTACCCAGCCAGTTCACTTAGTTGTCAGTTGAGTTAGTTGCACTCAAGATGACTGTAGTGCCACAGGTGAACTTCATTCCATAAGAGCAATGGTGTCAGTTTCTACGACATCCGTGGATGTCGAAACAAAGTTTTTGTCGGTTAAAAAGTGTTAAAAAAATCAACATTTATTTCACTCTTTGTTACCTGCAAGCTGCAAGTATTGCCAACGCTGATGGAAACAACAATCGTTCTCGTTGCGAGAGAGATTTTTTGTCTTAACTATCACTAAAATAAGGAATTTAAAAGCAAACTAGGGTAAAATTTAGGGTTTTATATTTACCTTGATTGATAATTGTTAATTTGATCATTACCTAATGGTTTGTAATTAACTAATAATCCAAATGTAAAATTGAGTAATATGGTGTCGTTACGATAAATATCGTACCCGTAGCAACACTGTTTCATTTGCTTATTCTCTCAGCTGTGTAATAGTAAATATTAAAACGTAACTTGACTTCCGTTTTAGTTTTGATGCTACATATCCGGAACACAAAAAATAGCTATTCAGCACACCTTGGAAGCAGTTATGCTTTTTCCTCTACAGATCTTGAGTTGCATTGAAGTAGCAAATTTAAAACCCTTCCCAGACTTTTGACGGATTTCATTTCAATTCCGGGCTAAAAACGGATATATCCGTTTTAGAAATTTTCTTTTCCGGGGTAAAGACGGATATATCCGTCCAAACGTGCGAAAAACATATGTTGTATATATTACGAGTATATTTATTGAATTTTTGACGGGTAATTTAGTTTTTACAAATGGCTAGATTATGTCCCATGATTTTTTTCACCTGTTTCATGCCAAAACAACACATCTGGAGTGCGCAACTGTCAGTTTGTGCTAGACCTTACAGTGAGTGTTTTTTACGTTTTTGTAATGAAATACTATGAGTTTTATTTCAAAATGATTATTCCTAATGATTGAAATTTTGCTGAAGATCATCTGAAGGGGATTCCATATTTGGCAGTAAAAACAACTATAACATGAAAATAATTCTAGCGAAGAAAATAATGAACCAGAAGCACAATGTTTTGTAATTCTTGCATTTTTTTACTGTTTTTAAGAGGAACTGTTTTTAATGTTACATGATGATAGGTAGTAAATAAAACAACAAATTGTATTTTCACAAGCATCCACCGCAAAGCAGTTTGTTTACGTTTTTGCCTATCACGAGACATATCCCACAAATCAAATGTCTGGAATTAGTCAAGTGATTGGCAAAACGTAAACATACCATCTCTTGCGGTGGATGAACGGAACGGGTCCAATGACATAAACGGATTTATCCGTCCTCCTCCCGCAAAAATACTCCAATTTATCAGCAGTTTTCATCTCGATTGTCGTTCCGGGCGGCGGACGGATATATACGTTTACTTAAGTTTTCTTACGGGCCAAAGACGGATATATCCGTTTTCTAAAATTTTCTTTTCTTTGTAACATGTGCAAAAATATTATGTCAGCACTGAAAACAGTTTTTTTATAACGTATGAATTATTTGGAACAAATTAATAACAAAAAAGTACAACATAATGTTTTGAACTTTTACTTAAAATAATTCCGTCTCAACCCGTGATTTAATTTAGCCCGGGAAGGGTTAATTGTTTGCCGAAATGAACGAGTCAGCTAAGAGAGTCAAACGAATTGTGAATCAATTGCCTTGTGGATAGGTTGGGCAATTGGAATTCAGCTATGTTTCATAAGAAAAAACACAGAAAATAAATAGCTCAAATTAGAATTTTATTTTGGAAAATTCGTAATTAGCAATTAATTGTAACAGTAATGTTAATCAATTGATAATAGCCTATATACAACTAAGCTATTTTACATGTTTAATTTAATCAAGAATAAACAATAAATATAACAAGTAATTTTGCCAATTAAAAATTATAATTTAAAATTATAAAGAAATTTTAGGCCTATGTGACAATAACTTATTGGTTTTCCATGCGTCATCATGTGGCTTTGAACTACATTTCAAATTCAGAGAATCATCATGGTCAAATTAAGTCACTGGGTTGGAGCCCTTAGGTATGGTAGTTTAAAAGTGAGGTGGAGCGTATAGAGAAAATATCTTTCATTCGACACCTCAGGCCTAGTTCAGCTAGCTGACAAAAAGATTAATTTTTGTTTTACTGTTTTAAAATAAGTTCGAATTTTTTTCCAAACAGTCAGCCTTTAAGTAAGTTTTAGGTAGGCCTTAGACTGACTACAAATTTTAGCTTAGGACTAGGCCAAGTTGTCTCTTCCAAGACCCAGAGACTAAGTTAACGAAGAGGGATGGATTTGGCAGTAAAATTATTCATAACGAGGAGACAGGTTCTCTTTTGAAACATTGAATTTTCTTTATCAATTATAATTAATTGTCATATATATTTCGAGAATTCACAACAAATTATCAGTCAGAACATAAAATTATTGGTCTAATTTATTTGTTATAATTCTATTTAAAATAACAAACATTAACAACTACAAATCAGATCGAAATCCCTTATTCTGAGAAATACCTAAATAATATAATTGGTTAAATTCAAGGAAGTTAGAAAGACACATCTATCTTCTTATTTCTATTAGGGTTTCGTCTGTTACGTCCCTTTTTCTCTCAACCTACTTCTACCGATTTTTAAGATTGAGGTGTCATTTGAAAGCTTAGGATAAAGCGCGTTAACGAATCATAATTAAAAAAGGTCCTATCGTTTCGGGCTTCGCCCCCTTCGCCTTTGATTTATTTCTAGAGGGTGCTTTAAAATGTTGACTAACTTTCATTGTACGATGTTTATAAATGTGAATTGTAACTTAACAGATGATTACTTTCACTCGATTTTTAAAGCCAGATTGTAAAAAAATTAGATTAATAGTTTTGGAGTATTTTTGAAAATACGAAAGCTGATTGTATCGCATTGGTTGCCAGTTTGTGGCGAGCCTAGCGGACGATCTTGTCATCTAACGTTTTCATATTTTAACATTGCTTGACCACTCTATACGTTATGAAATAAACGCCATATTTACTCAATGCTATTATCCAATCAGTGGCACCTCCAGTATTGGAATATATAACCTCCTTGGTGAACCCAAAGTACAGATTTGAAAATAGTGTGATGACATGACGACGTAAACCACTTGTGAAGCATAGTTTATTTTTTTAAATATGATTAAATCATATGATTAACATAACAATGACTTTAGAAGTTTGAAAGCATATAGCTAAATAATTAAGTTTAAAAAGCTCGAATGATAAACCGATTTAATAACTTAAAATAACTATTCCAATTATACCAAATAAGCTAGGAATGTATTAGTTAAAATTTGCAATGGTGTTATTAACAATGCAATAGTAGAGAAAATTAACTATGTTTACGTTCCTTCCGTTCAACTATGTTTACGTTCCTCTGGCGCTATCTCTATTTAGAGTGCTCATTTTCAGTTTACAGCGATCCAGCGAAAACTTTGTTTGCAACTTATTAAAATCGGATGTGGCCTTATAAATTTATTACTAGTGTACTTGTTGCTCGATATAGAGCAACTTAGTTTGGGTAAGTTTTACTGTTTATGTTTTACTGTTTTTAAATCAGTTTGTTACCCAATGAATCCTCCCAGGACTGCGGAGAAAATATGAACAAAAGAAAGGGCTGCTGTTTCATTCCTTTGATGTTGGAAAGTGCCGCTTTTGATTCAGGCCCTTCCGGTGACGTAACCCATCTGATGTCCATAAGAGCCCAAATAGCACACGTTGTCAATTTGACGTCAAAAAGTGATCAAAGTCGTCAAAGTGATGTCAAAGTAAAATATTAGATCAAGTATTGACGTCAAAATGATGTAAAAATTTTGCATTTTTAAATTTAAAAGTTAGTGTAATAAATGAAGAAAAAACATTTCTTTAAGTCTTTTACAACAAGAGAACATCATTATTTGTTTAAAACAATTGAACTCGTTAAAAACTTGACATCATTTTGATGTAAAAATTATGTAAAGTATTTGATCACACAGTCAAAAGTTTTACATCAATTGAGACAACTGCAATTTGTTAAACATTTACACATGAAACAAACATGTAAGGGAACTCTAGTTTAAGACCTATTTGGGAAGACATAAAAATATATAGGCCACGGGAAATGCGTTTGATTTGATCTACGCAAAGAAACTTGAGTATCAACTGGCCAAGTAATGTATCAAATAATGCGTGAAGTAGAGAGCATCGTGGCGTAGTAGGTAGGGTCGCGGCTTGGGAACCTAGAGGTCCTGGGTTCAAATCCTGCCAGCGACAAAAACTTTTGCCGCTTCTATAGTTGTTTATCGGTTAAAAATTACCATTTTTTACTTTTGTTTTGCCATTGGGAATATTTTGGATCAATTTTGACAAGATTAGTTTGTCAGTTTGACATCAATGTGATGATAAATTGACGTCATAGTTCATCAATTTACTGACGTCAATTTGACATAAAAAATCGGGACATTTTTACTTCACATTGACATCAAAATGACGTTTTTTTTGTCACATTTGAAGTCAATATGACATCAACAATATCAATGACATTGACATCTTTTACATCAATTTTACATCAAATTGCCTTACTTGTGCTATATGGGAGTAACATGCACCAGCTGTTTTTTTTTTTTTTTTTTATCAGGCTAGTGACGTTTTGGGTACTATTTTTTACATTGTTTTACCCGCTAATGAAACAGCCCTTGTCTATTGTTACATTACAACAGTTTTCCCCAGTCCTGGCATCCTCCAAGGTTTAAATCATAAGCACTTTGGTATGATACTTGTGTTTGGTTCACTGGTATGAAATTTAAGGGCTTTTAGGGCCTTTTCCTTTGAATGGATATTTGCCAATTTAATTGAGAAACAACTTCTCGCCGAGCTCTATCCAATGACAATAAATTTTTTATACACAAAAAACGTGTCGCGTATTAAATACACATAGAAGATTATTTTATTTAAACATTGATAATAAGACTATTCTCAAACATCAAGATACTGTAAGATAAAACCATTTTAACTTTTGTAATACCCAAGTCGTCATTTGAAAGAGGATTTTTAACATAAGATGTTTCTGAATGTGAAAAAGGTTTCTATTGAGTCTTTTAAGTTTCCTGGCGTAGGAAATGTAAGATGCCTTAGGAAGGAAACTTAGAGCTGAGTTGCTATAAGAGCATTAACAATGTCACGAAGGGAAGAAAAACATCTCTCAACACACTAAGTTTTAAATTTCTAAATTTTTATTTTCTTTTTAAAAGACAGCTTTATACAGGGTGTTTCAGAACTCCCTACCAATATTTTAAGACATTGTTCCTGGGTTAGAAACATATCAAAATATCATACTTAAATTGTCCGGAAGTCTTTAGTTACTCACACAGCCGCCATTTTGTTTTTTTCACATAACAAATTTTATTTCCTTAACGGATGGTTGTATTCAGTTCATATTTAGTATGAATCTTTATCATACTAATGTACATCTTCAAGAAAAAAATGAACTTTTTCCACTGTATATTTTCAAAATGGCGGCCATTTTAAAATTTCAAACTAAAATATCCCAAAATCGGTAAATTTTATAAAAAATTTACAAGACACAAAAAAGTTGACAAATTAAATTATCTAACCAATGGTACCAAGTTTGTAAGGATCTGACCACAAATACCGGAGTTATTGCAATTTTTCTTCATAAAAACATTGATTTTGCATTAAAATCAATGCAAATGAGGGCCATTTTAACAGCAAAATCAATGTTTTCATGGAGAAAAATCGCAATAACTCCGTTATTTGTTGTCAGATCCTTACAAACTTGGGACCATTGGTTAGATAATTTAATTTGTCAACTTTTTTTTGTCTTGTAAAATTTTTATAAAATTTACCGATTTTGAGATATTTTAGTTTGAAATTTTAAAATGGCCGCCATTTTGAAAATATACAGTGGAAAAAATTCATTTTTTTCTTGAAGATGTACATTAGTATGATAAAGATTGATACCAAATATGAACTGAATACAACCATCCGTTACGGAAATAAAAATTACTATGTGAAAAAAAAAAAACAAAATGGCGGCTGTGTGAGTAACTAAAGACTTCCGGACAATTTAAATGTGATATTTTTATATGTTTCTAACCCAGGAACAATGTCCTAAAATATTGGTAGGGAGTTCTGAAACACCCTGTATATCAGAATTCATAATTCTTCTTTTATGTACTTTTATTCCACATTTCAATTAAACAAAATGCTTTGTTATTTTTACTTAATTTAATAAACTTAATTATTAATCTACTTCGAGTCCCGCCAGTTGACTCATTGATACTCGGAGATCTTTAGATCTTATGTAGTTTTGAGCTAAATCCCCGTAATTGCGTTAACGTGAGTTTTGATACTTCACCTGAAATGATGATTTGAATGTTTTTCTCTCAATGTTTGGTATTAGTATATTTTTAAAGAGAAAAAAATAGAATGTATAAAGAAAGAAAACATCCTAAACAAACTTGGAACCGAGAAGAAGGTATAGTCCTTCACTTAGAATAACATCTTCTGTTGCATTTAAATACATCGTGTTATTGGATCATGTGATATTATCATGATTTAATCCTGTTAGTTTTTATATTTTGATGTAACCTTAAAATAAATCATCGTGCATGAAGAATATACTTTTCACTTGGAATTTTGTATTTGTTAATAACATCTCATTTAAATAACTATATTTCACTTCGTTTTTTCTGGAAAATATAACATCCTAAAATATAACAGACTAACAATTTTATGTTTAGTATTTTGTAAGTACTTAAAGTGAAATTGTCTTGACTGACTTGTGATGTTGAGGTTTCCCACTTTCACTATTAACATCCGACAAGCCTACCCCTTAATTTGGAAAAAATAAATCGGCTCCTACCTAACGTTTGTTTTGCTGTAAGCACACTGTCGTATTAGGCCTATGTATGCTGTTCACTTGCTAAAAACGTTAAGTTATTAACTCAACATGCTTATTTAATAACTGGTTATGTTAACTGTATTGTATATCAAAACTATATACCATTTTATAAAAACGTAAAGTACTCGTATTAAGCTCATTGCTTGTTTAATGTTATGTTGGTAGTACTGACTGAATTCTATGTGGTCATAATATTTACGAATCAACTCTCTTTCTTTTAGACTGAAAAACCTTTAAGAAGTTTGAAAAGAAGAAGGTCAAGAAGTTTAAGAAGAAAATAGTTACGGTAATGCATGTATTCTCTTTATAAAGAATAATTTGTATTAGAGGTGTGGCAAAAATGTGAATTTAAAATCCCTGTTCACACTTCACTATCATGATAATGTATTCCAGGCAACGATACAAAATAGGGGAAAAAATTCATGTAGAAGCCAAATTTGGTACAGTTGTAGGGGAAGCTTTCTTAAACAACATACTAAAAGTACTGACCCATAGGGATGGGGGGCTCTAAAGATCCCTTTTTTTGGTTTTTTGTAAATAACTCAAAAACTATGGCCTCTAGCAAGCATCTTGCCCTTAGTAAAATTAAAGTTCGTAAAATTATCTACAAAAAAGGTCCTCTGCACTTTTTTGCTAGGATTAGCAAAGGAGATATATGTTAAAAAGGCTATATGTGGAGATATATGAGATATATGTGGAAAAAGGCCGCGCGCTACCCCATTAGTGTAGTAAAATTAGTCGGGAAAAATAAGGAGTTACATTAAAATTTGATATTAACCATACTAAATTTAAATACATTCCAGAAGGTTTATAAATATCAAATTAAAGATCTTTAAATGTAGAATACAATGCCTTAAACCCGACTTCAATGTAACTGTCAGGAGTAAAATGGCAGGCGTTCAAAGTTTAGAATAAAATTATATTATCAAAACTTTGAAATGCAATAACTTCCGACATATTTGGCCTTTTGAGGTCTGGTTTTCGGCTATGTACTCTCCTTACTAAGACCTTTAAAATTATGTATAGCATGGCTATGGACTAAGAAACTTTTTTTTAACTTCCTCTTTGGGACGTTCATGTAGAGGATGGTTCAAGGGTAATATGACAAGCTATCCACATTTTCAAAGGTAATTGTAAAAGCAAACGTTTACCGCAAACCGCACCTCGAAAGGTCAAGTATTTTGAAAATTATTACATTTTTAAGCGTTTAGGTTAAAATTTGGTTTTTATTCAAAGTTTGACAGGCTGCCGTTTTTGACTCAGGCAACCTTTTGAGATGGGGTTTGCGGCATTAAATTCTACTACTTAAGAGCTTTAATTTGATGTAGGCTACATTAAAGCCATTGGTAGACGAAAAATTTATTTCTGACTCCACGTGGGCTATCCCATCATTTTAGCTCCACCCCTATGGGTCAGTACTTTTACTAGTATGTTGTTTAAGAAACCTTCCCCTACAACTGTACCAAATTTGGCTTCTACATGAATTTTTCCCCCTATTTTGTCGTCGTTGCCTGGACTAATGGTATTTTACAGACTTCTTTAGGATTATGGAATATTGTTACACAGAATAATATAGGTAGTGAGATAACCAATTCATCTCACTGGTTTGACTATCCAAAATATTTTGAACAAAGAGAATTAAATAACACAAACATGAGACACACTAAATCTGCATTTTGCTCAGACATTATTATTTCAGGTATTATTTTACTGAGGGTAAAACCTTTATGGTTATGGGAAACCCTGGCCGAGGTTCTTTTTTAATTTCATAAGGTTAAAAATAAATGTAGAAATGAAAAGATTGAGTAAAATTGTAACAACTAATATCATTAACAATTTTTATCGAAACTATACTGATCACTAATGAAAATATTTATTCGCGTTATTTATGTTTAGAAACGACTTAAAAAATAGTGGCTGATTACATGTCAATTTTCTATTTGAAAAAAAAAAACAATTGATTGGAAATGCTAACAAAGATGGTTAAATCTACCGTAGTTCCTTACAACTTTTTACTTAATGCAAATTTTTTAAACACGCGAATTTTATGTAAATAAATACGAAGGACACAAGAAATTATTAATAATAACGTTTGTCGTTCAAGTAACTCATATAGCCTTCACAAAGCCCATTTCTACTGTATTAGTTGACTGCTTAATCTACTATTACTTTACAGTTCAAATATCTAAGTTGTGTGATTAGGAATGCATTTTTAACCGTTGTAACAATTGTAACCACTCAACAATTATTTTTAGTATGATAGCAAAATATTTTTGATTCTTTTCAATACTAATGTTAAAGATAAAAATAGTTATTTTCTTATTCCTATTCCAGAGGACTTGAGCAACAAATGTGTGTCGTGGTGACACTGACAGCAGCGGTGTAGTGCCTCTCGCAATACCAGAGTCGAGCATTCTAGTGTTTGGTTTGTAGGGTGCTTATTTGACGAAATTAACTAAATATCTTTACCGGTGAACAGTAGCTATTCACTCATGGCGTTAGTAATCTAAGTTCATTCAGTCTTTGAGAAACTTATTTCAACTTTATTTTGAAAATTCTAAATTAATGTTATGAATAATTCATAAACATGTTATTAGACTAATAACCATTAAGATATATTTTTAACTTTTTTTAAGTGCTAAGATAAAATCTTACTTCGTTGTAATCTTTAATTGGAATTCTAAAAAAATTACATTGGTCTTATGGAGTTTAAAATCAAAACAAAATTCTCAATTAATTGTAAAAGCACGGACCACTTGCCACTTGCTCAAGTATGAACACGTGCATTTTCCCGGTGAAATCAGTTCCTATATTAAATGATACCGTAATAGAAAAATATCAGTTTTTTTATAGTACTTAGTTTTGGTGAGTAGGCTATGACTATTAAGTTAATTTAAGTAAAAAAAAATAAAATAATAATAAGTGATTTCTAGAACTGCAGTTAAAATAAAAAACAAAATAATTAGCAACAATGTATGAAACCAGCTGGTTTTGTAGAGGTAAAATACTGGTATTACGGATTCAACCAAATCATACCAGAGAGCAGCACCCTTATGCCTACATTTAAACATCCTGAAAGGCAAGTGAGCGAAGTGAACAATCTCATTTTTAAAAAAAAGGTTTTTTTGAGCTTGGCACTTTTTGACTGATGTTATTACTATGATTACAGAGAATATAAGTTTGAATTAAAAAATTTAATTTAATTATTTTAAGTATTAAATTATCGAAATTTACTAAGCTGCGTCCGCACTGACCGAACATGTTCGACGAACCTTTGTTTGTTGGTATTTATTTGTAATGTTGATCAGTAATTGTTGTTGTCAATGGTCAGCAATTGATTGTTCGTTAGAAGTGTTTGTTGGATTTTGTGTTAGCCGAACATGTTGGCAGCGAATTTTCAGCCAATGCGGACTCAGCTTTTGATGGGTATATGAATTTTTAAGGTCTAACAATCCAGACGAAATAAATCTATTTTACTTCTACAAATGAATTTAGTAAACAAATTACTTTGCATAGTTCTGAAATTTATGGTAAAACTTTGTGTTTTGATCAAATAAATTACATTATTTTAAAATTTTTAATTTAAGTTTGAAAATGTAAAGTTTTAATTAAGTACATTTTATTAAAATGCGCTTATATGTAGACAATGCCATTTCTAATCATCTCAGTGAAGCATATTGGTGAAATTTAAACTTTTTACCTGTTGAATTAAAAATAAAATTTGTCCTATTTTCAAACTGCGGGCACAGAGTGAGAGCGAAATAGTCTCATCCCAGACAAATAAAACAATTATTATTTTTGCAGAAAAGACTATATTAAAAATTTGCAACAAGTCTGAAAACTTAACAAACTTGCAGAGAACTCCGGTGATATAGTATTTTATTGTTGTATCCTTAGGTCTAATGGTGGTGTTTTAAATTAAAAATTAACAATTTCAATACAAAATGCCTTCACAAAGAAGAATCCCCAAACCAAGAATCCTCGTTGATTTATTTACCAATTCTGTGATAACAGGGCCCCGCCCTATAGCAGAGATACTGAGGTTGAGTATAAGAAACGACGGCACAAATCTTTCTTTCAATGTTTTATTGCTGTACCAGTAAAAAAGAATAGCATTATAATACAGTGATTCTAAAAACCATTGGATGCATCAAAAACATTTAGAAAGTTGCAGATATTATTTAGAAAAATTAAACATATAAGTTAGCTAAGTTAGCAAATCAAACGAGTAATGTATTACACATTCCAAACATTATTATTGAAACCTTAAAATTTTTTACTTAAAAATTTTCAATATACCTAAGTTGGGTAGCGCGGGTTAAGAGTCATCTTCACCCCTGGGCCAGTACGCCATTGTTGCGCAGTCGGCAATGTTAATCATACGGCTTTTATGCTAAAACATGGTCTTGTATTCCTCTGTTTCGGACGCCGTTTTTCAACCGATTTTCTTTAAACTTGGTAAGTGTTTAGTTCAATAGTTATATTAGGTTTCTCATACCTCGAAATTTTGAAAATTTAACAAATATTACTCTCTGTGACATCGCAAAGTAACTCGATTTTCCTTAGTAATATTTCAAAATTTAGTAAAATTTTCAAAATTTCGAGGTATGAGAAACCTAGTATAACTATTCAACTAAACACTTACCAAGTTTCAAGAAAATTGCCAGTAGCCCTTTGTTGGTCAGTCGGCAATGTTAACCATTCGGTTTTTAATGCAAAACATGGTTTTTTACTCCTCTGTTTCGGACGCCGTCTTTCAACCGATTTTCTTTAAACTTTGGAAGTGTTTAGTTAAATAGTTACATTAGGTTCCTCATACCTCAAAGTTTTGAAAATTTAAAATTTTAGCCTCTGTGACGTCGCAAAGTACCTCGATTTTTCTTACATTTAAGAATTTGTTGTACTTATACCATTAATCTTTACTCATAGGTATGAGGGACCTAGATCTAACCTTAACCTATAATAAAACATAAATTTTACCAATAAATATCCAAAAACACAGTCCGTACGGGGAATTCGGATTAATATGACTCTTAAGAGCCTTACTTACGGTTTTACCGCGAACGTGTTTGTGCAATCAGATGCTTGGGCTGGGTTGTAGGGCGGACTACACAATCAGGTTTAGACCTTGAGACCCTAGTTTACATTACGTTACTCTCTGACAACTGTCTGTGCAGTAGGCATAAAGGATACAAAAGAACGGGGTTTTCTTCTTTTCTTTTGAAATATTATGGCAAGGAAACATATTATATCCTGCTTAAAGCTAAGGTATAAAATAGGCAAAACCTAAAAAAAGGGACTTCCAATAAGCAAACGCGGCAACTGCTGTAATGGATGGGGCAATCACTCACACCAGCTCAGCTGCGGCCACAACTTTCATCCTATTGGTTTTAATTAAACATAAATAATAACTGGCTTATGTACAACAAACAACCGAATACAGGTATTAAAATATGTATCAGTTGTGCCAAGTTTTAATTCCGTAGCACGAATCGATAAAAATTTATAAGTGATTCATTAAAAATGCATAGGCCAACATATAGACAGACAGACAGAAAAATAATAGAGATATTGGGGGTATGTACAGTGTATTTGCTTGTTCTTACCTTCTGAACATACGTAGGCCTATGTTCTTTTTATGGCATGAATTTAAGTTTCATCATTGGTTTAAGACATCTATTTTTCCACCATATATAAACCTACGTAGCCTATTTAGTGCAATTTATAAGTGCATCATACTGAAAAACAGTTTGGAGTAGGCCCTACGGTACATTCACTTGCTGGCTAGCTAGCTTGTTTTTTACCAAGCAATCAAAATTAAATTATATAAAATAATAATTTAGGCTATTATAATGACACTTTGAGACTAACTATGAAACCTAGAAACCTAAAGTTTCTCTCAAAATTTTAAAAGATTTTAAAAGTAGTTAATGAACGTTATTTTGTTAGATTTAAGGCTTGATTTTAAGTTTGTGTTTATAAGTTCACCGCACCTCACAATGCATGCTATCGTAAATATTTTGTAAGCTAGAAATAATCATAAGTTCATTCATTCTACGACCGTCATGAACACCGTTGTGGCCTTAGAGGCTACGTTGTTTAGGAATTCCCAGTGTCGATTTTGCCCATTGCGTTATTCAGAGATAATATAGGTGTATACTCTCGCCGAGCCGTTTGTAATATCAGTTCTCTTAATGGCGATTTTCTTTGACAGAAAAGTGGTTGCCAGAGATGCGGAACCGCGGAAATGGCGGATTTTACTGATCGGACATGTACGAAGACATATTTTTGTAATTGGCTGCTTGCCTTTGAAAATAAAATAAACTAAATTAAATGAAGACAGTAGACCACTAAGAAAAGACGAAACTTTAGGTGATTGAGAGAAATGGTCAACAATTTGGGAGGGGTACGGAGTACCTAGCCGACAATGCCGCAATAATAGTCAAAATTGGGGGGCTAACATTAGGCCTACGTGTTTTGATCCAGAACAACAGGACAGACCAAGACTCTCCTAATTTGTATTGACATGTTCATAAGATTCATTGTTTAACTACTGCAAATTAGTGCTTATAACATTAAAAAAAAACTCTTTTTTCAATTCCCCCCCCAAAAATCTCATTCCCCCCCAAAATTTTTTGCAATGGCACAACTTGCGCCATTAGTCCCCCCCCCCCCCGTGGGCGGTCCTGAAACATCCATGATAAATATTTTACTGCTGCTTTCCTTTAGATTATGAGATTACTACGCATCTTTGATTGCATACTCCGCAGTTCATATTTAATCCCATAAAAATTGATTGTCCGAAAAAATACAAATTAATCAGATAGAAAGGAATTCTTAAATTATTTAGGGCCTCATTTGTACAATTATTTGGGCCTCAAATAAGCAATGCAGACTTTTTCATACCGAAAACCACATTAATCGTTGTTACTTTACTATGTTATACTGGTATGTTAAATATCAATTTAGAGGAATTATGGGCAATTTGCCACAAACCCGACCTCAAAAGGTTGAGTAGTCTATATCAGGACTTATTGAATATTTTGTTTTAGACAATATAGGATTTTAATTCAAACTTTTATCGCCTGCTCCTTTGTACTCAGTATTCAATCGTTTATAGGTCATATATTTGCGACATTGGCCCCTCCCTCTAGGGACTTTTAATTTTATATACATTATACATACACAATGACTTATTCTTACATCAGAGATTTTCTTAGTACTCCCTATGGATGGTAAAAAATGTTGACTGGAAAAGTATTGAATTATTAATTTATAAAGCTCAATGAGCACCTATGAGCAAAGAGAAACGTCCTTTCCAAATTTCAACCATGTAGGCCATTTACTTAAGGAGATTTATCATACTCAAGTGAGTTGTATTTGTCGATAATATAGTTGATGGAACAATTCGTCTAATTATATTTTAAAAAAACAATATAATTATACTAATGATATTCAAAAATAATTCTGTAATTTATCATTAATCCCTATAAATTTATCTAACTACAAGAAGATTTTCTTATTTCTCCTGACAAATTTTACATATAGTAGGCCTACAATTTGTATAAACTGTGCAGGATTAAAATAAATTATTACATTTTTGTTAAAATAAATTATTACAAGACAGCGAGTTTAATATGAAAGTACAATGGAAGTTTGAATTGAAAGCCCAACCTCAATAAGCTACTATGTCTGGATGGGCAGTGCGGCACGTTAAATTTACTCTGGAGTTAAAAGAGTTATAAACAACTTTTGTCGACTGAGTGAAATGTTTATCCAACCAAATATTACCTTTACAAATAAAAATTACGAAATATTTATTATTCTAAAGCACTCACAGTGAAATCTAGGAACAAATATTTTATAACTCTCTGTACAATTATAAACTCCACCAATACAGGGGATAATTCAACGATGCAATTACGTTTATTTCAAAACATTTCATTCCCTTCTGAGGTAATCGCTCCCAGTTCCAGTCATCATCCCACATTTACGTTTACATTTCATTTCATTTATCTAAGTTATGTGAATTTATTTAATTTGGCCGTATAATTTCATCCAGTGATAAACCTAGCAAACTGTTGCATGTTGTTCAATATTTATTTAATTGATAAACATTACCTCTTTGTGTACAAAGTCATCTTTGTGTACATTTTTGTTTGTCGATGATGGATAAATTAATCATTACAATAAAAAAATAATTTTTGTATAAATTTTAATTGAGTTTACATAGCTTGCAAAATAGTACAAATAGTAGTGTTGATTAAAAATAGTACATTTTGTACACAACTTAAATGAACAGATTCTATTCCCAAATACAATAAAATGTATTACATATCTTCGTCATTTATAACTTTGGGTTCATTAACCAATCCATTTTTCACAGATTTCGTTAAGTGTGCCACAAGAGAAATTAAGTTTATACACAATACCTAGGGGTGAAGCAGTTGTACAATTTTAGTTGTACACATAATTAGTTTTACTCTTTTATTTTGGTGACCACATTGTTACTCTTTGAAAGACGAGTGGTTGTATGTCTTTTAATAAAGTCACGCCTTGCGGCATTTTTCGTTTGCTTTGTAACTCTACATTATTGTATTTTTCATTTCTAGTTCACTCGTTATTTAAACCTTATATAATACAGTTTAAAAATGTGTCTTTGCTAAATTGTTAGCTCAGTCTCTTTATGCCTATACTGAAAGTCTTCACAATATTTCAGTCATTTTATTCTTGATAAATAGCCCTGAAATTGTGTAACTTTATTAAGTGTATAGCAACGATGTTATCCTCCTTAACCTTTATGTTAATCGTTCAGAAAATATTGAACCAGTGCCACATGCAGCATGTTTGCACTCATTAACTCACTGTATACTTTTTTCGGGGGGGGGGGAGTAGATAGGGTGCCAAAATGAGTTCTTGCTCCGGGCACTAACCCTAGTTACGTCCCTGATCCCGGGATTGTCTTCAATTCCTGATCCCGGGATTGTTTCTTTTCTTTATAAACAGTACACTATATATTTTTTTATTTGCATAGTATTACATTTAAAGCCCGTGCCCAGGCCCACGAATTTTGCCCCTCCTGGCCCACGAAATCCTGCACGAAATCAACCTATTTTTTGTATTTGTAAATTAAATAAATAAAATAATAAATAAATAAATAATAAATAATACCCGTAATAGTCCCAAAACCGTTTCTTTTCTTGTCCTAGGACTCAAAAATCTGCTGGATTATTTTTAGCGAATTTCCCATAGGGAATATAAAATGAATACGGAATAAGCTATACGGAATAAGCTATTACCGTAGGTCTCATGGCCTAAGCTCGGGACCATGTTACTTTTTCGTTTTTAGGTGCCCAGAGACCAAAAATAGTAGTCATTAAAAATTATATATATATATATATATATATATATATATATATATATATATATATATATGTTTACAGGGTGAATCTCGTAAGGTGTCCTAAATGGATTACAGACAAACGCTTTGCCCTACATCCTTCAAACAAAATTATTTCCTACTAAATTGACCACAAGGAATAATTTAAAAATATTTTTATCGTTGTATAAATACAGGGTGTACCAAAAACTGGGGGTCACAGTTTCGAATCTTGGAAATTTCAAATACAAACATATGTCATATTATACATCATTAGAAAGGTCTATTTAATGGAAACATTTTGGTGAAAACAGAATTTAGTTATCTTTATTCGTTTCAAAATGGCGTCCGTTTTTGTAGCCAAAATCAAAATTTACGGAATACCCTGTAATTCTTTTATTATTAGTCATAAATGACTTCTGATTCAAAATACTTATTTGAAATAAGCTAAGCTTTACAATGATATGCCACAAGATCACATTTATTTAAAAATTAAAAATTCCGAAATTATATATTTTTGAAAATGTTTACATAAACAAAACTCAAAAATTTCAAATGCAAACCCATGTAATTTTGTATATCATCTTGAAGCTCTCGTTGAACTGAGCAACTTTGTAATTTACACTAATGCCGTATCCCTTTTGGTTTCGTAGTAATAGCGTAAAAATGTCAATTTCCCATATGATTTGCATGTTAATTAAACAGGACATGATAGTATAGCAGTCCTTCTTTTATTGTTGCCATATCATTAAATTAACATGCAAGTTATATAGAGAAATAACGTTAAGAAAATAATCAGAAAACATTGAAAAAATATTGTTTTAATATTGATTAATGTTGAGACAATGTTGTCAAACAATGTTGTAAAAATATTGAAACAATATTTTTTAAATATTGATTAATATTTTTTGGAAAATATTGATCGTTAACCCTTAAAAAAATGTAAATATATTAACACAAAAAACGCCTTAAGGCTAGGCTTGAAATTTGACGTTCTAAATTAGCAAAACGGGTGTTGGTGTCAGTGCACAAATACATACAATATCAGGTCCTCCCTATATTTTAAAAGCATAGGCTTGCCTCACCGGAGCTTTCAGGGTTCCTGGCAGCTTGTGCCAGGAGCCTATCCCGAGGACGCCGATATCATATGGAAAATAGTGTCAGGGTTCCTGGCAGCTTGTGACAGGAGCCTATCCCGAGGACGCCGATATCATATGCATTTGTGCACTGACACCAACTCCCGGTTGCCTCGGTGAACCGGGCGGGATTCGAACCCGCCCCAGGCGCTACCTTCTGGCCAGAAAGGTAACGCCTTAACCAACTGATCCACCGAGGCTGGTGAGTGAGGCTCTCCAATTGTCGTCTTGAGCCACTAGCGCTGCAGGTCACAGGAGAGAAAACTGGAACTATGATGCCGCTTTGTCACCTGGTTCGTTGCTATAGACCGGCAAGTGTTATTGTTGTTTAATCGTCGGGTTTTGTTGGTTATGTGATGTTATTTTTTAGTTTGATATAACCAAATATAGTAGGCCTAATGGTTTAATAAATTTGTTAGATATAATGTTGTTTTTTAGTTTGATACAACCAAATATAGTAATTGTTTAATAAAATTGTTAGATATAATTTGTAATTTGATTGTAATATAATAAATGGATTTGTTAAATATTTCTACATGATACAAACATGTTTAATTTATGACATGAAATATTTCTTATTCTTATGTAAGGAAACTCTAGTTAAGGCCTAACGTCTTTGCAATGACATAAACATAATATAGGCCTTCACGGGAAATAGGTTTACACAAGAGAACTTGTGTATCAACTAATCAACTAAATGGCTTAAAAACGTTTTCATTTGTCAACTGAGAGTATTTTCAAACTATTTTATTACATTTGTTTTGCTACTGAGAGTTGAGCAATATTTTATTTTCCTTTTGCTAATATTTTCTCAATATTGTCAGACAATATTGTTTCAATGTTGTACAATATTGCCACAATATTGTCTACACAATGTATTTTGTTGCGTGAAAACATTGTAACAATATTGTTAAAATATTATTCAATATTGGCCAAATATTTATCAATGTTGAAACAATATTGCCGACAATATTGAGACAATATTGTTTTGCTACTTGGGTAGTTAATTTTAATAAAAATACAGTATATCAATGGCATATTCCATTAATATATTTATAGAAATGCATCAAAGGGCTACTTTTAATTTAAATTGCAAGGTTTTTATTTTAAAGTTGTTTTATATCTTCACTAATGTCTTACAACGTTATGAAAATAAATGTAGCAATATAGTGCTGTGAACAATAATTACCTCTCATAGTTGCTAATGACATTTAAACATGTTTACAGTCTCTGTTGGCAAACATTTTAATTAAATTCGATGTCCTATACTAGTATATATGTTAAAGTAAATGTATACATTACACTAAATTCCTGAATTCGGACAAATACTGATATTATTACTCGCTCAACGATGTGCTTGCCATTGTGAAATACTGTACCATACCATAACTGTACATACTGATTACTAAGTATTGTCATTGTCATTGTGGTATTGCTTATACATATGGTACCATATCTAAATTATAGTCAATGAGTGTAATCACATCGCAGAGTATTTTAACATTTTAAAGGTAAAATATTTTATTCTTACCTTGGGTAAAGCAAAATACTCACAACACGGTGTGGACAGGCCTGGCGGCAGTAAATACTCGGTGGCCGAAGTAAACCATGACCGTCTTTCAAGGCGGCTATGAGTAGGCATAAACACGTTTATTGGAGGTTGAGCAAAAGCATCATGCACATATTCAAACAAACATTTTGAAAGCGGAAGGGAAAAAGGTTTTACACTATCATTATTTTTGCTCGACTTTGCCTTATTTATCACTTGGATATTTTGCCAATGTTTAAGTTAGTTATGAGATTGCTTGGCTGTTTTACTCTTTAAACATTAATCTACTAGAAATAATGTTTACTGAACATTAACGTATTTTATTGCATAGTATTAGGAATTGTGGTGATGAAATAAAATATAATTACGTTGTTTATTATGTACAGTACTGTTGGGAGATGACTTGGTGGCCAGCTAGAAAAAAGGAATTGAGTGGAGGTTACCCCCACCTCAGTCATTTCTAGCTTTCCTATTGGTTAGTTAAAAAATGTTTTCTTTTATTTTAATGCTATTTAACAGCTGATAGTGGTGGGGGTATATCTTCCCCTTCACTAGCCAACAAGTCATCTCCCAACAGTATTTAGTTTACTGTAGGTTGAGATTTTATGTTATCATTCTGAACCTTTAATTTGATAGTGTAAGGTTGTAAATACTAAATAATAAATCCCTAAATCTATATCCTGGTAATAATAACTCCATGATACTTCAGATATTTTCTTGAAACGCCGATACGCTATATTGTGTATTTTTAATTTTGTATAACAAAAGGGTATGTAATTGTATAAATTGTTTTAGGTTGCTCTTAACAAACCTTTTTTATCAACATTTGACAAAAATTTTTACTGTATCATGCATTTACCATGAATATAAATCCATCACATTCACATTTTTATAGAGCGAGACGATTTACTCGTTTCACACTGAACAAATTTCATCAATTCAACACAATCAAGCTACCTCTGATATTCTGTATACGATAGTGGTGATCTTTTGAATTGGATTTTAAATTATTTAAGTGTAATTTAAATTGTTGAAAAATTTAAATGAAAAAACTCCTTTCTTATGTTCGGATTAGTTTCTTGCTGTTTCGGTTTAAAAATAACATTTATATAACTTTTTTATAAATTAACATGTAACGTTGTAGTAATAATTGTGTAAGATGGCTTGATATATAAACAAAACATATATTTATATTAAATATGTTAGTAGTTACATTTTAGGCTAATTTCGCCGCAGCGGTGCCGGCGGTGCTGGCGGTGCCTTGTTTTTTTTTTTTTTTTTTTTTTTTTTTATAGAATGGAGTAAAACCTAACCTAAGCCAACCAATTATAACCTAACTTCAATTAAATGTTTTTTTATTTTTTATTTTAATTTCAGTGAGAGTGAAACTAACTAAAGGTAATCAATTATAACCTAACATTATGTAAAAGTCTCTTCAACCCCCAATTTTGTTAATTATTATTAATTTAGTGGGTTTAATTAGAATATTAATTTATTATATTATGTTGGGAGATATTATATATTTACAAAATTAATTTGTGGGTCTGTTGTTGCTAATGTCAACATTGGCGAGGCCTAGAATAGCAAGTGAAAGTGTGTTGGGTAGTTTATTCTGACATCATGTAAATGTTTCCCAACTTAAGCCAACCAATTATAACCTAACTTCAACTAAATGTTTCTTCAAATTCTAATTTTAGTGAGAGTGAAACTATTGCTGATTGAGTTATATTGGTTTTATATAACTTTAGAAGGTTATGTTATGAAAAAATATTGTATTTATAATTTTGTGGTTTTTATTTTGTTTTTTTATGTGGACAAAAGGATAATTATATTTTGATAAAAATGTTTGGTATTGATTTTGTGTTGATGTTTGAAGTTTTTATATTACTACATATATAATTAATATTGTTAATTTGAGATTGTTATGGTATATTTTTACACCTAAACTGAAACTTTTGTAATCTAAGATTTAGATTTGAAGACTTGGATTTTTGAATTAGTCTTTTATTCTAATCCTATCTCAATTATATATTTTAATTTAGTTATATTGAATTTTTATACAGGACAGGTACAAATTTTTAGACTCAGTTTTTTATTTTTTTTTTTATTTTAGTTTTTGAACTTGGATATCTAGCTTAGGCTTATAGATTTTAGATTTGGATTGTTATACTTGAGTTTAGTATTAGAGTTACACCTATACTTTTAGTCTTGATATTCTGTTATTTAAAGTTGACTGTAATAGTTTTAATGTAGAACTTTAAATTTAGAATTTTATATTTTTATAAAAATTTGATATTTAATTTTAGAATTTTAGGTTTTTTGGCTTAGATTTTAGATAGTTTTTATATTTTGTTATATTTGCATTTGAATTAGTAGATTAATCCTCAAATACTTTATTTAGACTTATATTTTAAACAGATCATTTGTGGGCTTGGATTTTTATATAGGATACTTTATTTAAAGATAGACTCTAAATTTAAGCTGAAAGCTTTGGATTTTAAACTTTTAGATCTAGATTTGATTTTAAAACTTTAACTTTAAATAACAGAAAACTAACTTAAGGTAACCAATTATAACCTTACATTATGTAAATATTACTGCAAACTCTAATTTTAACTTGATATTATGTAAATGTCCCCTAAACTTAAGCCAAACAATATTTGCATTTGAATTAGTATATTAATCCTTAAATACTTTATTTAAACTTATATTTTAAACAGATTATTTGTGGGCTTGGATTTTTATATAGGATACTTTATTTAAAGATAAACTCTACATTTAAGCTGAAAGCTTTGGATTTTAAACTTTTAGATCTAGATTTGATTTAAAAGATTTTATACTTTAATTTGAGATAGTTTGGCTTAAACGTTTAGAACTAAACAATAATGTTTAAAATGATAGATCTGAACTTTTAAGTAAAGAGTTTTTAATTTAACAGTTTTTTATTTATGTTAGACCTGTTTTTATGTTTCAAGTTAAACATTTATATTTGAATTAAGAATTTTATAATTATATTTATTATTATAAAACTAAACATATTTGGATGTTTTGATCAAAACTTTAACATTTAGTTTGTTAGATTTACACCTAAACTTATAGATTTAACTTTAAATTTTTTAAATGCAGGTATTTTTTAGTGTAGACTTAGATTATTGTTATTTAGTTTGATAGTGTATACTTAATTTTTTCAACTTGGACAGGCTTAGATCTTAGATAGTTTTTTTTATATTTTGCTATATTCGTATTTGAATTATTAGATTAATCCTTAAATGTTTTATTTAGACTTATATTTTAAACAGATCATTTGTGGGCTTGAATTTTTATATAGGATACTTTATTTAAAGATAGACTCTTTTTAAGCTGAAAGCTTTGGATTTTAAACTTTTAGATCTAGATTTAATTTTAAAACTTAGATTTTATACTTTAGTTTGAGATAGTTTGGCTTAAATGTTTAGAACTAAACCAAAATGTTTAAAATGATAGATCTGAACTTTTAAGTAAAGAGTTTTAAATTTAACAGTTTTTTTTATTCATATTAGACCTATTTTTATGTTTAAAGTTAAACATTTATATTTGAATTAAGAATTTTATAATTATATTTATTATTATAAAACTAAACATATTTGGATGTTTTGATCAAAACTTTAACATTTAGTTTGTTAGATTTACACCTAAACTTATAGATTTAACTTTAAATTTTTTAAATGCAGGTATTTTTTAGTGTAGACTTAGATTATTGTTATTTAGTTTGATAGTGTATACTTAATTTTTTCAACTTGGACAGGCTTAGATCTTAGATAGTTTTTTATATTTTGTTATATTTGTATTTGAATTATTAGATTAATCCTTAAATGTTTTATTTAGACTTATATTTTAAACAGATCATTTGTGGGCTTGGATTTTTATATAGGATTCTTTATTTAAAGATAGACTCTACATTTAAGCTGAAAGCTTTGGATTTTAAACTTTTAGATCTAGATTTAGTTTTAAAACTTAGATTTTATACTTTAATTTGAGATAGTTTGGCTTAAATGTTTAGAACTAAACCATAATGTTTAAAATAATAGATCTGAACTTTTAAGTAAAGAGTTTTAAATTTAACAGTTTTTTTTATTCATGTTAGACCTATTCTTATGTTTAAAGTTAAACATTTATATTTGAATTAATAATTTTATAATTATATTTATCATTATAAAACTAAAAATGTATTTGTATGTTTTGATTAAAACTTTAATATTTAGTTTGTTAGATTTACACTTAAAGTTATAAATCTGATTTTAAATTTTGTAAACTTAGGTATTTTTTAGTGTAGACTTACATTATTGTTATTTAGTTTGATAGTATATACTTATTTTTTTTAACTTGGACTTTTACAACTTTCTGTCAAATTAATATATTAAGATTCAGTTCTAGTTTTGTAAGGTAAATTTTATATCTAAACTCATATTTTTTGCAGAATTTTATAATTATATTTATAATTATAAAACTAAACATATATTTGGATGTTTTGATTAAGACTTTAACACTTAGTTTTTTAGATTTACACCTAAACTTATAGATCTGATTTTAAATTTTTTAAACTTAGGTATTTTTTAGTGTAGGCTTATATTATTTCTATTTAGTTTGATAGTGTATACTTAATTTTTTTAAACTTGGATTTTTACAACTGACTGACAAATTAATATATTAAGATTTAGTTCTAGTTTTGTAAGGTAAATTTTACATCTAAACTCATATTTTTGGTATCTTTGATTTGAACTAAGACATGTATTAAGAAGATGTAGACTCTGAATTAAACCTAGAATTAAAAGTCAGACCTAAATGTTTGTTAGATCTTGCCTTTTGTAGGAATGATAAACTAATTTATTGTTAAAGCTTAGGTATTTTTTTACAAGCCCTGATATTTTTATAAATTCTGTCTAAGTTATAATTTTCAATATTTTAATTACAGTATTTTACAATTTTTTACTTCTTTAACCATCAAACTGAATACTTTTTGCTATTTAACAATTTTTATGCCTTAAAACAACTTCATACAAATCATAGTAATTTCTTACAACTTACAGTTTCATAAAATTTTACAAATTCTAGTATTTATATATAGATATTTAAAGATTGAAACTACATTTTAAACTAAAACCTGTAAATTTAGATTCAGACTTGGTTTTTATATTTAGATTGTATATTTAACTTAGAAATAGTTAGACCTAAATTTCAGGATATTAACATTAATGTTTAAAATGTTAGGTTTGAACTTTTAGGTATAGAGTTTTAAATTCTACAGTTTTTTAGACTTGTCCTCATGTTAAAAAACATACTTTAACATTTAGATTTGAATGAAAAAATTTTATACTTAGATTTATTATTATAAAACTAAACATACATATGTATGTTTAGATTAAAACTTTAACATTTAGGTTGTTACATTTATACCTAAACTTATAGATCTGATTTGATATTTTATATTTTAAGCTTGAATATTTTTTAATGTATTCTTAGATTATTTTTTCTTATTTGATATTTTTATATATTTATTTTTGCAACTTTCACGATTAACTAACTGGCTCAAGTAACATATTAAGATTTAGACTTAGGTTAATATTTAGGGTTTTAGATTAGACCTAATGTTATATTTTTAAACTCAGATAATTTTTAACATAGGCTTAAATCATTTTTATTTAGTTGATTTTGAATATTTTTTAAGGTAAATTTTATATAAAAACTCATGTTTTTAGATTCTTTGATTTGGAATTTAGGATATGCATTAAGTAGATTAGATTTTTTAAACTTGAATTCTGAATTAAACCAAGAATCAGTTTTTGATTTTTAAAACTTCAATTTTTTATTATAATTTTCTAATAGGTAAATTGGGATTAGAATTTAAATTAGACTTTTTTTTAGTACTAAACTGTGGATTGATAATTCAATATTTTTAATTTTAGGTTTATACTCAAACTGTTAAGCAGTTTTTTTATGTTGGATCAGATTTAAACCTTAAGAGTTAAATGTTGAAACTTTTATATCACAATTTGGCCAATTTGATCACAATTTATATCACAATTTGACCTACCGATTTGGTCTGTTAGACTGAAACTTATATTTTTATGCATTTATAGACTTCTTTTCTAAAGGCTTAGAATTATAGATTTTTTACTTATTCTTTAATTATTTGTTAAACTCTTGGACTTTTTATGACTACTTTTAATGTTATATAGTTAGATATTTGGATTTAGAATCAAAACGAAGCTCAATTGAAATTAGATTATTTATTAGTTTGTAAAAGTGGTAAGAAAATTATAAAATTGGAGTTTACAGAGACATTTATGTGATGTCAGGTTATAACTGGTTATCTTAAGTTAGTTTCACTCTCACTTGCTCGCAAAACATTCGACAAAATTCTGAAATTGGAATTTGAAGAAACATTTAGGTGAAGTTAGGTTATAATTGGTTGGCTTAAGTTAGGTTTCACTCTAACTTAAGCGAAGTTAGGTTATAATTGGTTTGCTTAAGTTAGGTTTCACTCTTACTTAGGTGAAGTTGGGTTATAATTGGTTGGCTTGTGTTTGGTTTCACTCTCACTTAGGCGAAGTTGGGTTATAATTGGTTGGCTTAAGTTAGGTTTCACTCTCACTTAGGTGAAGTTGGGTTATAATTGGTTGGCTTAAGTTAGGTTTCACTCTCACTTAGGCGAAGTTAGGTTATAATTGGTTGGCTTAAGTTAGGTTTCACTCTAATCTTATGTTTTTAGATTCTTTGATTTGGAATTTAGGATATGCATTAAGTAGATTAGATTTTTTAAACTTGAATTCTGAATTAAACCAAGAATCAGTTTTTGATTTTTAAAACTTCAATTTTTTATTATAATTTTCTAATAGGTAAATTGGGATTAGAATTTAAATTAGACTTTTTTTTAGTACTAAACTGTGGATTGATAATTCAATATTTTTAATTTTAGGTTTATACTCAAACTGTTAAGCAGTTTTTTTATGTTGGATCAGATTTAAACCTTAAGAGTTAAATGTTGAAACTTTTATATCACAATTTGGCCAATTTGATCACAATTTATATCACAATTTGACCTACCGATTTGGTCTGTTAGACTGAAACTTATATTTTTATGCATTTATAGACTTCTTTTCTAAAGGCTTAGAATTATAGATTTTTTACTTATTCTTTAATTATTTGTTAAACTCTTGGACTTTTTATGACTACTTTTAATGTTATATAGTTAGATATTTGGATTTAGAATCAAAACGAAGCTCAATTGAAATTAGATTATTTATTAGTTTGTAAAAGTGGTAAGAAAATTATAAAATTGGAGTTTACAGAGACATTTATGTGATGTCAGGTTATAACTGGTTATCTTAAGTTAGTTTCACTCTCACTTGCTCGCAAAACATTCGACAAAATTCTGAAATTGGAATTTGAAGAAACATTTAGGTGAAGTTAGGTTATAATTGGTTGGCTTAAGTTAGGTTTCACTCTAACTTAAGCGAAGTTAGGTTATAATTGGTTTGCTTAAGTTAGGTTTCACTCTTACTTAGGTGAAGTTGGGTTATAATTGGTTGGCTTGTGTTTGGTTTCACTCTCACTTAGGCGAAGTTGGGTTATAATTGGTTGGCTTAAGTTAGGTTTCACTCTCACTTAGGTGAAGTTGGGTTATAATTGGTTGGCTTAAGTTAGGTTTCACTCTCACTTAGGCGAAGTTAGGTTATAATTGGTTGGCTTAAGTTAGGTTTCACTCTTACTTCTTCCTGTTAGGTTATAATTGGTTTGTTTAAGTTAGGTTTTACTCTCACTTAAGCGAAGTTAAGTTATAATTGGTTTGCTTAAGTTAGGTTTTACCCATACTTCCTCCTGTTAGATTATAATTGGTTGGCTTAAGTTAGGTTTCACTTTTACTTCTTCCTGTTAGGTTATAATTTGTTTGCTTAAGTTAGGTTTCACTTTTACTTAGGTGAAGTTAGGTTATAATTGGTTGGCTTAATTTAGGTTTTACTTTCATTTTCTCCTGTTATTTTAAAATTAATTTGTAGGTTGTTGTTGGTAATGCCAACATTGGTGAGGCCTAGAATAGCAAGTAAAAGTGTAATGAAAGTGATCAAAACTTTGATATGGAAATTCAAATTGTTAAAAAAGTTGGACTATACTGAACCATTAAGTTAATTAGACTAATAATTTTAAATAATGGTTTTTAAACTTAGGCTTATAGATCTTAGATTTTTGTTTTTATGCATAGATAAACTTTTAAAGATAGAACTAGACTGTTATTTGAAGTTAATTTGTATTTGTAATATTAAGTACACAATAATTATAATTACATATAATTAAATTAATACTGTTATATTTAAACTTAAAATAGAAGATTATTTGAATTTAATTGGAATTTTAAGATTATTGTTTAAACTTTTAGATTAAAATTAGATAATTAGATAATAGTTTTATAGTTTTATGCTTAGCTTTTCATATTTTTTTTTATTTTTATACCTAAACTGAAACTTTTAGAATCTAAGATTTAGATTTAAAGACTAAAATTTTGTCTTAAACTTTGAATTAGTCTTTTATTTTAATCCTATCTTACTAAATGAGAGTGAAACCTAACTTAAACCAACCAATTATAACCTAACAGGAAGAAGTAAGAGTGAAACCTAACTTAAGCCAACCTATTATAAGCTAACTTCGCCTAAGTGAGAGTAAAACCTAACTTAAACAAACCAATTATAACCTAATAACTTAAGATAACCAGTTATAACCTGACATCACATAAATGTCTCTGTAAACTCCAATTTTATAATTTTCTTACCACTTTTACAAACTAATAAATAATCTAATTTCAATTGAGCTTCGTTTTGATTCTAAATCCAAATATCTAACTATATAACATTAAAAGTAGTCATAAAAAGTCCAAGAGTTTAACAAATAATTAAAGAATAAGTAAAAAATCTATAATTCTAAGCCTTTAGAAAAGAAGTCTATAAATGCATAAAAATATAAGTTTCAGTCTAACAGACCAAATCGGTAGGTCAAATTGTGATATAAATTGTGATCAAATTGGCCAAATTGTGATATAAAAGTTTCAACATTTAACTCTTAAGGTTTAAATCTGATCCAACATAAAAAAACTGCTTAACAGTTTGAGTATAAACCTAAAATTAAAAATATTGAATTATCAATCCACAGTTTAGTACTAAAAAAAAGTCTAATTTAAATTCTAATCCCAATTTACCTATTAGAAAATTATAATAAAAAATTGAAGTTTTAAAAATCAAAAACTGATTCTTGGTTTAATTCAGAATTCAAGTTTAAAAATCTAATCTACTTAATGCATATCCTAAATTCCAAATCAAAGAATCTAAAAACATGAGGTTTTATATAAAATTTACCTTAAAAAATATTCAAAATCAACTAAATAAAAATGATTTAAGCCTATGTTAAAAATTATCTGAGTTTAAAAATATAACATTAGGTCTAATCTAAAACCCTAAATATTAACCTAAGTCTAAATCTTAATATGTTACTTGAGCCAGTTAGTTAATCGTGAAAGTTGCAAAAATAAATATATAAAAATATCAAATAAGAAAAAATAATCTAAGAATACATTAAAAAATATTCAAGCTTAAAATATAAAATTATAAAATATCAAATCAGATCTATAAGTTTAGGTATAAATGTAACAACCTAAATGTTAAAGTTTTAATCTAAACATACATATGTATGTTTAGTTTTATAATAATAAATCTAAGTATAAAATTTTTTCATTCAAATCTAAATGTTAAAGTATGTTTTTTAACATGAGGACAAGTCTAAAAAACTGTAGAATTTAAAACTCTATACCTAAAAGTTCAAACCTAACATTTTAAACATTAATGTTAATATCCTAAAATTTAGGTCTAACTATTTCTAAGTTAAATATACAATTTAAATATAAAAATCAAGTCTGAATCTAAATTTACAGGTTTTAGTTTAAAATGTAGTTTCAATCTTTAAATATCTATATATAAATACTAGAATTTGTAAAATTTTATGAAACTGTAAGTTGTAAGAAATTACTATGATTTGTATGAAGTTGTTTTAAGGCATAAAAATTGTTAAATAGCAAAAAGTATTCAGTTTGATGGTTAAAGAAGTAAAAAATTGTAAAATACTGTAATTAAAATATTGAAAATTATAACTTAGACAGAATTTATAAAAATATCAGGGCTTGTAAAAAAATACCTAAGCTTTAACAATAAATTAGTTTATCATTCCTACAAAAGGCAAGATCTAACAAACATTTAGGTCTGACTTTTAATTCTAGGTTTAATTCAGAGTCTACATCTTCTTAATACATGTCTTCTTAGTTCAAATCAAAGATACCAAAAATATGAGTTTAGATGTAAAATTTACCTTACAAAACTAGAACTAAATCTTAATATATTAATTTGTCAGTCAGTTGTAAAAATCCAAGTTTAAAAAAATTAAGTATACACTATCAAACTAAATAGAAATAATATAAGCCTACACTAAAAAATACCTAAGTTTAAAAAATTTAAAATCAGATCTATAAGTTTAGGTGTAAATCTAACAAACTAAGTGTTAAAGTCTTAATCAAAACATCCAAATATATGTTTAGTTTTATAATTATAAATATAATTATAAAATTCTGCAAAAAATATGAGTTTAGATATAAAATTTACCTTACAAAACTAGAACTGAATCTTAATATATTAATTTGACAGCCAGTTGTAAAAGTCCAAGTTAAAAAAAATAAGTATATACTATCAAACTAAATAACAATAATGTAAGTCTACACTAAAAAATACCTAAGTTTACAAAATTTAAAATCAGTTTTATAACTTTAAGTGTAAATCTAACAAACTAAATATTAAAGTTTTAATCAAAACATACAAATATATTTTTAGTTTTATAATGATAAATATAATTATAAAATTATTATTTCAAGTATAAATGTTTAACTTTAAACATAAGAATAGGTCTAACATGAATAAAAAAAAAACTGTTAAACTTAAAACTCTTTACTTAAAAGTTCAGATCTATTATTTTAAACATTACTGTTTAGTTCTAAACATTTAAGCCAAACTATCTCAAATTAAAGTATAAAATCTAAGTTTTAAAACTAAATCTAGATCTAAAAGTTTAAAATCCAAAGCTTTCAGCTTAAATGTAGAGTCTATCTTTAAATAAAGTATCCTATATAAAAATCCAAGCCCACAAATGATCTGTTTAAAATATAAGTCTAAATAAAACATTTAAGGATTAATCTAATAATTCAAATACAAATATAACAAAATATAAAAAACTATCTAAGATCTAAGCCTGTCCAAGTTGAAAAAATTAAGTATACACTATCAAACTAAATAACAATAATCTAAGTCTACACTAAAAAATACCTGCATTTAAAAAATTTAAAATTAAATCTATAAGTTTAGGTGTAAATCTAACAAACTAAATGTTAAAGTTTTAATCAAAACATCCAAATATGTTTAGTTTTATAATAATAAATATAATTATAAAATTCTTAATTCAAATATAAATGTTTAACTTTAAACATAAGAATAGGTCTAATATGAATAAAAAAAAAAACTGTTAAATTTAAAACTCTTTACTTAAAAGTTCAGATCTATCATTTTAAACATTTTGGTTTAGTTCTAAACATTTAAGCCATACTATCTCAAATTAAAGTATAAAATCTAAGTTTTAAAATTAAATCTAGATCTAAAAGTTTAAAATCCAAAGCTTTCAGCTTAAATGTAGAGTCTATCTTTAAATAAAGTATCCTATATAAAAATTCAAGCCCACAAATGATCTGTTTAAAATATAAGTCTAAATAAAACATTTAAGGATTAATCTAATAATTCAAATACAAATATAGCAAAATATAAAAAACTATCTAAGATCTAAGCCTGTCCAAGTTTAAAAAATAAGTATACACTATCAAACTAAATAACAATAATCTAAGTCTACACTAAAAAATACCTGCATTTAAAAAATTTAAAGTTAAATCTATAAGTTTAGGTGTAAATCTAACAAACTAAATGTTAAAGTTCATCCAAATATGTTTAGTTGTATAATAATAAATATAATTATAAAATTCTTAATTCAAATATAAATGTTTAACTTTAAACATAAGAATAGGTCTAATATGAATAAAAAAAAAACTGTTAAATTTAAAACTCTTTACTTAAGAGTTCAGATCTATCATTTTAAACATTTTGGTTTAGTTCTAAACATTTAAGCCAAACTATCTCAAATTAAAGTATAAAATCTAAGTTTTAAAATTAAATCTAGATCTAAAAGTTTAAAATCCAAAGCTTTCAGCTTAAAAAGAGTCTATCTTTAAATAAAGTATCCTATATAAAAATTCAAGCCCACAAATGATCTGTTTAAAATATAAGTCTAAATAAAACATTTAAGGATTAATCTAATAATTCAAATACGAATATAGCAAAATATAAAAAACTATCTAAGATCTAAGCCTGTCCAAGTTGAAAAAATTAAGTATACACTATCAAACTAAATAACAATAATCTAAGTCTACACTAAAAAATACCTGCATTTAAAAAATTTAAAGTTAAATCTATAAGTTTAGGTGTAAATCTATCAAACTAAATGTTAAAGTTTTGATCAAAACATCCAAATATGTTTAGTTTTATAATAATAAATATAATTATAAAATTCTTAATTCAAATATAAATGTTTAACTTTAAACATAAAAACAGGTCTAACATGAATAAAAAACTGTTAAATTAAAAACTCTTTACTTAAAAGTTCAGATCTATCATTTTAAACATTATTGTTTAGTTCTAACCGTTTAAGCCAAACTATCTCAAATTAAAGTATAAAATCTTTTAAATCAAATCTAGATCTAAAAGTTTAAAATCCAAAGCTTTCAGCTTAAATTTAGAGTCTATCTTTAAATAAAGTATCCTATATAATAATCCAAGCCCACAAATGATCTGTTTAAAATATAAGTCTAAATAAAGTATTTGAGGATTAATCTACTAATTCAAATGCAAATATAACAAAATATAAAAACTATCTAAAATCTAAGCCAAAAAACCTAAAATTCTAAAATTAAATATCAAATTTTTATAAAAATATAAAATTCTAAATTTAAAGTTCTACATTAAAACTATTACAGTCATTTTTAAATAACAGAATATCAAGACTAAAAGTATAGGTGTAACTCTAATACTAAACTCAAGTATAACAATCCAAATCTAAAATCTATAAGCCTAAGCTAGATATCCAAGTTTGAAAACTAAAATAAAAAAAATAAAAAAACTGAGTCTAAAAATTTGTACCTGTCCTGTATAAAAATTCAATATAACTAAATTAAAATATATAATTGAGATAGGATTAGAATAAAAGACTAATTCAAAAATCCAAGTCTTCAAATCTAAATCTTAGATTACAAAAGTTTCAGTTTAGGTGTAAAAATATACCATAACAATCTCAAATTAACAATATTAATTATATATGTAGTAATATAAAAACTTCAAACATCAACACAAAATCAATACCAAACATTTTTATCAAAATATAATTATCCTTTTGTCCACATAAAAAAAAAAACAAAATAAAAACCACAAAATTATAAATACAATATTTTTTCATAACATAACCTTCTAAAGTTATATAAAACCAATATAACTCAATCAGCAATAGTTTCACTCTCACTAAAATTAGAATTTGAAGAAACATTTAGTTGAAGTTAGGTTATAATTGGTTGGCTTAAGTTGGGAAACATTTACATGATGTCAGAATAAACTACCCAACACACTTTCACTTGCTATTCTAGGCCTCGCCAATGTTGACATTAGCAACAACAGACCCACAAATTAATTTTGTAAATATATAATATCTCCCAACATAATATAATAAATTAATATTCTAATTAAACCCACTAAATTAATAATAATTAACAAAATTGGGGGTTGAAGAGACTTTTACATAATGTTAGGTTATAATTGATTACCTTAAGTTAGTTTCACTCTCACTGAAATTAAAATAAAAAATAAAAAACCATTTAATTGAAGTTAGGTTATAATTGGTTGGCTTAGGTTAGGTTTTACTCCATTCTATAAAAAAAAAAAAAAAAAAAAAAAAAAAAACAAGGCACCGCCAGCACCGCCGGCACCGCTGCGGCGAAATTAGCCTAAAATGTAACTACTTATGTTTTTACTGTGTGTAATTAAATAATTATTATCAGCAATTTGTTGTATAAGAAATGAATGTATTGCGGATTTTAAACTACGTACTGTTGATCATCTTAATTTAACAGGAGACACTGTAATCAAATTAATTAACTTCAGCCTCCATGGAGTTTTACCACGTAAAAGTTGGTGTTGGTGTAAACAGAATGCGGTAATTAAGTTTATTTGACAGCAAGATTTACGCTCGGTAATTATATCAAGGACTAGCTAAATAATCAAACCACCACAGAACGATATGTAGAAGAAGGGGGATTGATTTTGATAAAATCGATGGAGAGGGCTTATTTGCTCCATTCACTCTCCCCGTACAACCCCTTGTGGGTGCTGCATAATGTTGTATACTCATCTAGTTCTAACAAATATTTATTTGAATGAAAAATGAGTTTCTAATACCACATTGTAATACGAGGAGTGTCCATGGCAAGGTATTTCCTGCGATCTCGAAATACGGCTCGTAAATTTTTATTAAACTTTGTATTCAAGAGTGTTCACCTATCCTTATCAGAAAAAGAGGCGCTTTATTCTGGCATAAAATTTTACAATAATCTCCCAAGTGATTGCAAAAGTTGCAAAAGGTTGAAAAAGTTTTGTTAGATTAAAAAATTTTATTTATTCATTTCTACCAAATTTTGTGTACATAACTTTTGTGAAATTGACGACTGAGATGTGCAATATTGTAAATTGTATCTATTCAGAAAATAAATTAAATGACTGACTATTCGTATAAAAAATGGCTATAAGAATAATATGTTTTCCTTAGTAATCACCTATGAGCATAGTGGTTATTTAAATAGCAAATGTTATTAACTCCTTGAATCAATGTTTTTCAGGCTAATAAGCCTACATTTATAATTTCCCCCTCTACAAAACCTAACAAAAGTTTTAAGATAAATTTAAAATGCTTACAACTTAGTTTAATGTGTCTACAAGAAGTACATTCGACATAATTTTCAGAACACAGAAGACACCATGTCAAAACCAACTCTATGCTCCCACGGTCTTGTTGGCAACTTGGTACTTTTACATCGCACGTTTACGTTTACACCGCGGCCACCCCTCAATCACACACGAGTGTGGAGCGTCCCTTGCCGGCCCTTCACTGCTGATTACCACCATAACTTCTCTAGCGTGTGGCTTGCTGTTTTATATTTATCAGATTCTTTACCCTCAGAGACCATCCATGTTTCTTTGGTTGGAGCAGTATTCTGTTTATCTTTTACAAGGGTTTGCTACGATTATAACCTTAACCATATTTATGTCAAAAAGAAGTTTAGTGAAAAAAACCTTCAATAAATAGGTAACTATTTTATAACAACATTTAGAGGACACATACCATTTTAAATTTGGTTGTTCTTTAAATTGAATAGCTCCAATCCAATTCAATCATTTCGTATTTTTCTGACTGGAGTTGAATTTAAAAAGTAGCCTAATGTCTAAATAAAATAAGCAAGAGAAATTATAAGAGTAACGTAATTTAAAAACCAACCTGAAATAGTAATTTTCATCACTAGGAGCAAATTTGGGAGGCGATTAAGCAAAAAACACTTTTTCTTTTTTATCATAATGCGGAATTAGACTTTTGATCGTTAAAAATATTAACTATAAAGTTGTATTTTCGAGGTTATATTTAAAAAGTAAGTAATACGCAGTATTTACATTTCTGTTATTTACAAACAATGCTCTTTATAACGTTTGATTTTTAAAACTCTGCATCTCAAAATTAAAAAAAATTAATAATAGTATACTCTTTATCATTCTGCACGAAATCAGCCTATTTTTTGTATTTGTAAATTAAATAAATAAAATAATAAATAAATAAATAATAAATAATACCCGTAATAGTCCCAAAACCGTTTCTTTTCTTGTCCTAGGACTCAAAAATCAGCTGGATTATTTTTAGCGAATTTCCCATAGGGAATACAAAATGAATACGGAATAAGCTATACGGAATAAGCTATTACCATAGGTCTCATGGTAAGACCTAAGCCCGGGACCATGTTACTTTTTCGGTTTTAGGTGCCCAGAGACCAAAAATAGTAGTCATTAAAAATTTTATACATGGTGAGTTTTTAATGTCCCCCCCCTAATTTTTTCCGCATTTCTTAAGATATTGACTCCCAAATACCACCAAACATCATTGATTAGTTTATACTATTTTTTGGTATGGTTCACTTTTTTGGCCCCCATCTTGAATCCGCCATATTGGACTGAACTTAAATTTTTTAAATGTAAGGGTAGGGTTGTGACCCATCATTTCAAAGTGATTTTTTCGTAGAATAAGACGCTGCAATTTTTGATTATCTGTTTTTGTTCACGAGATATTACAGTTTTTTTAAACTAAATTTCAAAATAAGAAAATTAAAAAATCTCTGGTTTTATCCAATTTTTTTCTGAATAGTATCGACTTTTTATCACCAGATATCCCATAGTTTAAAAGTACTTCATTTTGATAGGACTTAAATTTTTGGCCGCCATCTTGGATCCGCCATCTTGGAATGAAATTAAAATTTTTAAATGTAAAGGTAGGGTTGTGACCCATCATTTTAAAGTTTTTTTTTTGCGCTTAGTACGTTGCCGCAATCCGTTTTTCATTATCTGTTTTCGTTCTAAAAATATTAGGGTTTTTTGTACAAATATTAAATTTTTTTTTACAAAATCGCAAATATTTTTAGAACGAAAACAGATAATGAAAAACGGATTGCGGCAACATACTAAGCGCAAAAAAAACTTTAAAATGATGGGTCACAACCCTACCTTTACATTTAAAAATTTTAATTTCATTCCAAGATGGCGGATCCAAGATGGCGGCCAAAAATTTAAGTCCCATCAAAATGAAGTACTTTTAAATTATGGGATATCTGGTGATAAAAAGTCGATATTCTTTAGAAAAAAATTGGATAAAACCAGAGATTTTTAAAATTTCTCATTTTAAAATTTAGTTTTAAGAAACCTGTAATATCTCGAGAACAAAAACAGATAATCAAAAACGGACTGCAGCGTCTTATTCTACTCAAAAAATCACTTTGAAATGATGGGTCACAACCCTACCCTTACATTAAAAATTAAGTTCAGTCCAATATGGCGGATTCAAGATGGCGGCCAAAAAAGTGAACCATACCAAAAAATAGTACAAAACTAATCAATGATGTTTGGTGGTGGTTGGGAGTCAATATCTTAAGAAATGCGGAAAAAATTAGGGGGGGGGGACATTAAAAACTCACCATGTATAAAATTTTTAATGACTACTATTTTTGGTCTCTGGGCACCTAAAAACGAAAAAGTAACATGGTCCCGGGCTTAGGTCTTACCATGAGACCTACGGTAATAGCTTATTTCCGTATAGCATGTTTGCACTCATTAACTCACTGTATACTTTTTCCGAGGGGTGGAAGGGGGGTGGAGGGGGGGGGGAGTGGATAGGGTGCCAAAATGAGTTCTTGCTCCGGGCACTAACCCTAGTTACGTCCCTGATCCCGGGATTGTCTTCAATTCCTGATCCCGGGATTGTCTCTTTTCTTTATAAACAATACACTATATATTTTTTTATTTGCATAGTATTACATTTAAAGCCCGTGCCCAGGCCCAGGAATTTTGCCCCTCCTGGCCCACCCCCCCCCCCCTGGGCCCATGGGCCTATATGTCACATGTTTAGACCAGAAGCGGCATTTTGAAACATCAAAGTTTGAAACAACCCTTCTTTTTTCTGGAGTCCTGATGTAATTAATTTTTCACGAACATTTTTCTACTTCTAATGAAGAGATTTCTTATAATAACACATGGAAATATCATGAATCTAATTTTTCAGTTAGGCTTTTTACTTTTGATGAATACAAATTAAATTTAACATTTCTGAAATTTTGTTAATTAAAACATGGTTTTATTAATCAGCTGACCAGGTTATTCATGTGTCATAGAATGTAAGTTTTTGTTATTAAACAAGAGTATAAACAAATTTTTGTTAATTTTTAATATTTTAAGAATAAAAAATGACTGCTAAACTTAAACTTCTCAATCTGTATGAAGAGTATCAGAGAGTCACAAGCACATTCACCCAAACAGTGAATGATTTAGCCTCAAGAGCTCAGTATGCAGAATACTTACTAAAAGAAAATATTATAGAGCATCTCAAGCCACTGTTAATAGATCCTGTTCCGAGCATTCAAAACAATGCGGCGTTAGGTTTGGCTAGACTTTCCAGTCATAACAGCCGAATGGCAAATGCTGTTGTTCAAAGTGGAGCTGTAATTATGATTGTAAGCGATTTAGACAAAAAAACAAGTTATTACAAAAAATCTGCAATGTTTTGTTTGAAAAATATTTCAAAACACAATTCAGATTTAGCAGAGGCTGTCGTTCAAAGTGGAGGACTGGAATCGATTAAGTATTGTTTAGAAAGTTTTGATAGTGGAATTAAAGAAGCTGCGGCCTGTGCTGTTGCAAATATAGCTTGCCACAACGCGGAACTGTCGAGAGCCATCGACAGAGCCGGGCTGGTCCCAGTCTTGGTACTGTGTCTGCAGGAACCCGAGTTATGCCTCAAACAGAATGCCTGCCTCGCGCTCTGTGAGATGACAAAGCATTCGATCGATCTTGCACAAAGTGTCGTCGACGCTCACGCCACCCCAGTGCTGGTTAAACTCAAGGCTATTAAATAAGAAAACAGAAGAGGTTGTCTCATTCCCATAAGGCCTATGTAGACAGTAACAGCTGGAATCGTTACGTCACCGGCCGACCCTGTCCGCCCTAGCGATACTAGTGTAGTGAGAAAAAATGGAACTAATTAGCAGGAACTAATTATTGCTATAGACGCGCGATTCTATCGGGGACCACAAATTTAATAATAATGCCATATTTTATCCGTCGCATTTCATTATATCTTTAAATTATGATTTTAAAAAGGTTTTAAATCATATTTTCAAGATTGTTTACTTTGATTACCGTACAATTTCTTTCAGATTCTTCAAACTTACACGAGTTTACATGGGTGAATTTAGATCTTAGTCTTAGCACAGAGCACAGACAGAGTAAGTTTAGTCTGATTCTGGACGGGGCTAATCTGGAGGTGCGAGGTCGCCAAAATATTTGCAAGGAAAAACTACTCATCATTAAATCCTAATATAAATGTTACATTTTAAGGTTTAAAAGCTAGATTGTACTATCCAACAATAACCATTTCCTTAGTTTATTACAACTTATTGCATTAGGCCTCGATAAAAAGCATCATCCAAAAAATCTAGGAGTTCGGTGCACTTACGGTTAACTCAGGCAATTTTTGAACAATATTTGTTTGTCTAAATGAATTTTATAGGTATTTTAATTAAAAATTTCATAACATTGATGTTTGTTGCAAAAATCAGGTCGTTATGGGGATATTGGGTATGGATTTCTTGGTTATTATACATTGTGTCATTTGTGTGAAGATAGTTTACCAGAAATGAAATAAAATACACTACCTATGCCGGCAGTGGCGTGATTGATTTTTGGGTCTCCCTGTACATTTATTTTTTAGCCCTTTGCACCACTTACAATCGTAGCGCTTTAATTTATTGCAGTAAAACTCCACCAAGACAACTCAATGTAGACTAGTCGAGTTTGATGTAAGTTTTGTGGAGCTTATACTAATCTGCCGTATACTCGATCAGACCGTGAAACATGGGTTCAAAGGAAGATCGGACCACAGGAAGGCGATCGCTACAGTACCGATTAAGCATCGTTAAATGGCCTAAAACTCGGACCAAAAATTGTATAATATCTTCTGTCCAAAACTATGATACCGCTGTAATGAAAAAAGCGGCCGCAGTAGCACGTTATCGTGTTTAATGGCCTTCATTACAGTGGACTATCGGGACTCCAAAACCGAATAAAATATAAAATTAAATTCAATAATCTTAATAACAACAATTTAAGACCTGTTCTTTTAGGATTTGTAATAATTAAAACAGCCTACACATTTCACACAACAAAGTTTTGATATTAATTTCAATAAATTTAATCTGTATTACTTTCTCTATCGTTATAACCTAACCACAAGTCTAACACGACTGTCTCACCGCAGTAATGCACCTGACTTTTTTTTACGTTGTAACTGTTACTTTCACGATCCGGATTGTTCCAGTGACAAAGTAAGGAATAGGTTCGGTAGAACGGTTGCATCACTTTAAGTTACTTGTTGCTTCCTTTGTTGTGGCTCTTTTCTGACTGAGTTCCACCTTGAACTGACTTACTACCTACCAAATATTTCAGTATAATCATATTGAGACTTGGGCTTAATTTATTCTTGTTTGAAAGCTTGCAGCAATTAGGCTAGTATGTATCACAGCTTTTTAAATGTTAGGGATATTTTTCTGAAGTTATCTAATGATTCTAAGATGTTAGTACGATTGTGACCAAATCTTAATGTGTTAATGCGCTTTATGTCTTTTTCTACACTTAAATTTATGAGTTAGAAAATATATATTTTAAGTGACTTCCAAAGTTACATCAGGTCATTGTTATGGTGTAGATATTAATTTTTAACAACAAAAGGTTAATAATAAAACCACACTCTTGAGTGTATCCCTTAAGGAAATTTGCTTAAAACTAAGTATTGTATGATTCTAATTTGAAGTAACCTATTAACTTAAGTTATCTAATAGGCCCTATAAGTTACCACTTTAAAATAATGCATTATTGGGTACCATAAGTGATCAAACCACAAGTACTGTCTCAATTATCACTGATTTTACACTATGGTACCCATCAAGTTTCATTGAAAGTATTGTTATACCACTTACTTACTTTACTTTTCCCACGTCGTCTCGATTGACCATCTTCTGGCATGAGACCTGTCATGTTCCTATCTCTATAAAATCTTGGCACTTCTGTCTCCGAAGTTTGTCCAATGTAGGTTAGGATAGCAGAAAAATGATATGATTAGGTTAGGCTAGGTTGGGTAATTAGGTTATTAGGTCAGGTAAATAGGTAGCTAGTAAAAACTTTGTTCCAAAAGAAATATTTTAAGTTCTTTCTTAAATTTTTTAATGTCGCTGATTTGAACCAGTTTTACCGAAAGCTGAGAAAGTCGCTTGAGGCCAATGTATTCAGGTTTTTGCTCGAACAATTTTAATCTATGAGATGTTGAAGGGCTGAAGGGTTAAGATTTCTGTTTCTAGTATTGTACGAATGTTCATGAGCCTTTACAAGGTGTCTTTCCTTTACAAAAGAGATTACCTCAAACATGTAAATACATGACACTGTTAAAATTCCACGAGTAAAATTGTTGATGTTTCATGGAAAGGACCTTAGCGTTTAAAAATTGTATGTAAGTTTTCTATTTCTTTAATAAAATAGTTTATTATTAATAGCTCATTTAATAAAAAATACTGTGTAACAATTTTACACACAGTCCTAAATAGTAGTTTAGTTATTGGCGACCTAACTAAATAGGTAGTTGTAGGCATAGGCGTCATTTGGGGGGGGCAAGGGGGGGCAGTTGCCCCCCCAATAATTTTGGTGATTTTTTTAAATTGGAAATTAAAATGTTAGGTTATGTAATATGGTGAAATATTTGTATATAACAATTATAAACTTCTGAATCAGACTTTAACAAAATGTCTACTTTGTATTATTTACACAAAACACTTAAATTGACTCATTCTGCAATCGTCATCTGTAGCAGGAAGTCCCATCTCACGTCTGTTGAGTTGTTAAGGCTCCGGTCTACCTGCACGAACGACGTTACCGAATGCCGCCTCTCGGCCGTAGCGCTAGGCGAGTTCCGCGAGTTTGTTGGCTGCAGAGGTTTACGGGAATCGTGTTTTAAAATTAACAAATTATGATAGAGATTGACTCTTAACTTTTTGTAAAAGTAGAAAGACGGATCTCGACTTCTCTGTTTTTAGAATTTTTTTTATAAAATTTATAATTTCAGTTATAACTGTCTAAAATAGTTTTTTTTTTTTCTACAGGCAAGTTTTAAAGATGCAGAGGTTTACGGGGATCGTGTTTTAAAACTAACCAATTAAGATAGAGATTGGCTCTTAACGTTTCCTAAAAGTAAAAAGACGGATCTCGTCGGCTCTGTTTTTAGAATGTTTAAATACGATTTCTAATTTTAGCTATAACTGTCTAAAATCATCTGTTTTTCTCGATTTTTAACTTAAGTTTTCCATTAGTTTTGATAACACTACCAAAGTGAGATAACCAAAGTGTAAGAAAGGAAATTTAGCACCGTTATTTTTCTTTAATATGACACATTAGTTGTATCTCTAGGATGCATTTAGCTAAAGATAACAGGGTTCTAAAAACCCTTGCATTTGCATCGAGAAAACAGATGACTTTAGACAGTTAGGCCTATAGCTGAAATTAAAAATTTTATTTAAAAATTCTAAAAACAGAGCCGAAGAGACCCGTCTCTTTAATTTTAGAAGAGTTAAGATTCAATCTCTATCTTAATTGGTTAGTTTTAAAACACGATTTCTGTAAACCTCAGCATCTATAAAACTTTTTGCCACTAAAAACAGATGATTTTAGACAGTTATAACAAACTAGAAATTGTATTTACAAATTCTTAAACCAGAGAAGACGAGATCCGTCTCTCTACTTTAAAAAAAAGTTAAGAGTCAATCTCTATCTTTATTAGTTAACTTGAAAACACGATTCCCGTCTGCACTGTCTGCAGCCATCAAACTCGCCTAGCGCTACGGCCGCGAGGCGGCATTTGGTAACGTCGTTCGGGCTCAGGTAGACCGGAGCCTTGCCTAAGTTAAACATAACCTATTTCGTGTGAAAAGGTAGATGTAGTACCTTCGCTGATGTCCGATGTTTACACTGTTGTTTAATTGAAAATCAATCAATTTCCTTACTGATGGGTAATCAAATGGGGAAAATAACAAACTTTAAGGACTTGTAGGTCCCCTCTTTTTAATGGACAATTTACCGATTCACTTTAGAAACAACTTCACGCCGAGCTCTATCCAATGGCACTAAAATCATTAAAATATATTGCAAAGTGTGGGAGGAGTTTCTTGTATATATAGCTCTTGTACAAAAACTCGTACTATCGTGTATTAAATATGTATAGATGATTTTGTAAATCATTATTTATCTTTTTTTAATCACTTAGTAATTTTTTACCTCTCTTGTCCTCAATAACAATTTATTTTTTTTTAGGTAATGTAATGGGCAATATACCCTAGCTGTACTGATCCTAACCAACAGTAGGTAATGTTAAATGATTTTTTGTCCCTTAGACTGCAAAGGTGGTTTGTCAAAAACTAATTTTTGATAAACATAAAAACAATGTGTTTTACCATACAAACCTATGGAGTTTTTGTCTATGTATCCGACTGTAAAACTTTAGAGTTGTAAATAATAGACAATAAAAACAACTAAATAGTTATAAAATTATGTTTTTTATTTTAACTATTTAGTATCCAGTAACCAATTAAATCCATTAAATTTCTTAAGGTGTTTTACATGACAGTAACCACTGGCAGTTCCAGAAGATTAATGACTTTCTACAAATAGAAACATGTCAACTTATATAATCAAATTTTACATGCATTAGGGTATTGTTTTCATGGGTTTCTGAGATTATATTATAAGTTCACATTTTATGGACAGCTTGTCACAATGTAAACTTAATTAGCTTTTATTGACAGTTTTTAGCGAAATTTAAGATGTTTGGCGTATTTGTGGGAAGGGGTGAGGGGGTATGACTTTATGAAAATCTTGCCCCCCCAATCAGAATGCTGAAATGACGCCTATGGTTGTAGGCCTATATAGCCAAGTATAAATGAGGGATGAGTGTTTAACGTATTGTTTAATGACTTCGAAAAATGTAGACTTTCAGTCTTGTTGCTTTTCCGTGCATTGAGTTGAGCGTCTACCAATTAAAACACAAATCAAAATAGCTATAACGCTACCTAAAAGATAGATGGCTGATTGGATGTATTCTGAAGCCATGCTACAACGTAGCTATCCGTTCCTTTTCACTGGAACGTAACAGAAGCACCTAGTCACAGTTCCATCGGACATGTTCCAAAATGTCAAAAAAAGTCAGGTGCATTACTGCGGCGAGACGGTCGTATACTAACAGTAAACAAGGGGAACAAAAACAAAGAAAATGTAAACAAAGAAAGTTTACATCTGATTTAAAACAGCCAGCTGATGGGTCGGCCGATGACGTAGCACAAATGTGTTGAATTTGTGAATGAGACAACCTCCCCATATTCTATTATCCTTGGGTTAAACTGGCATCATCTCACAGTTCCAAAGTGAAGGCACAAGTTTACAAAACACTCAGTCACATCAGCAAACACTCGGTGGAGCTGTCAGAGTCAGTCGTGGGTGCAGAAGTCCTGCCCCAAGCCATGCTGGACATGGCACATCAAGACCCGACCGTCAAACGAAGTGCCACCGTTTTGTTGAGAGATATTGTTAAACACAATGTCCAGTTTGCTCAGCTCGTTGTTAACTCCGGAGGGGTAGCGTTGCTAATAGATTCTCTTTCCGATCAAGGTGGGAACACTTGGGCAATTCAGCAATATTCTGCCAAATGATGCTAGAGCCCGAAGGTTATTTGCTGCAAGTGGAAGTCTGAGGAAAGATGGAGTATTAAAAAAAATTTAATTGATTTATTTTAAGTTTAATAAATTTGTTAGATATAATGTTGTTTTTTAGTTTGATACAACCAAATATAGTAATTGTTTAATAAAATTATTAGATATAATTTGTAATTTGATTGTAATATAATAAATGGATTTGTTAAATATTTCTACATGATACAAACATGTTTAATTTATGACATGAAATATTTCTTATTCTTATGTAAGGAAATTCTAGTTAAGGCCTAACGTCTTTGCAATGACATAAACATAATATAGGCCTTCACGGGAAATAGGTTTACACAAGAGAACTTGTGTATCAACTAATCAACTAAATGGCTTAAAAACGTTTTCATTTGTCAACTGAGAGTATTTTCAAACTATTTTATTACATTTGTTTTGCTACTGAGAGTTGAGCAATATTTTATTTTCCTTTTGCTAATATTTTCTCAATATTGTCAGACAATATTGTTTCAATGTTGTACAATATTGCCACAATATTGTCTAGACAATGTATTTTGTTGCGTGAAAACATTGTAACAATATTGTTAAAATATTATTCAATATTGGCCAAATATTTATCAATGTTGAAACAATATTGCCGACAATATTGAGACAATATTGTTTTGCTACTTGGGTAGTTAATTTTAATAAAAATACAGTATATCAATGGCATATTCCATTAATATATTTATAGAAATGCATCAAAGGGCTACTTTTAATTTAAATTGCAAGGTTTTTATTTTAAAGTTGTTTTATATCTTCACTGATGTCTTACAACGTTATGAAAATAAATGTAGCAATATAGTGCTGTGAACAATAATTACCTCTCATAGTTGCTAATGACATTTAAACATGTTTACAGTCTCTGTTGGCAAACATTTTAATTAAATTCGATGTCCTATACTAGTATATATGTTAAAGTAAATGTATATATTACACTAAATTCCTGAATTTGGACAAATACTGATATTATTACTCGTTCAACGATGTGCTTGCCATTGTGAAATACTGTACCATACCATGACTATACATACTGATTACTAAGTATTGTCATTGTGGTATTGCTTATACATATGGTACCATATCTAAATTATAGTCAATGAGTGTAATCACATCGCGGAGTATTTTAACATTTTAAAGGTAAAATATTTTATTCTTACCTTGGGTAAAGCAAAATACTCACAACACGGTGTGGACAGGCCTGGCGGCAGTAAATACTCGGTGGCCGAAGTAAACCATGACCGTCTTTCAAGGCGGCTATGAGTAGGCATAAACACGTTTATTGGAGGTTGAGCAAAAGCATCATGCACACATTCAAACAAACATTTTGAAAGCGGAAGGGAAAAAGGTTTTACACTATCATTATTTTTGCTCGACTTTGCCTTATTTATCACTTGGATATTTTGCCAATGTTTAAGTTAGTTATGAGATTGCTTGGCTGTTTTACTCTTTAAACATTAATCTACTAGAAATAATGTTTACTGAACATTAACGTATTTTATTGCATAGTATTAGGAATTGTGGTGATGAAATAAAATATAATTACGTTGTTTATTATGTACAGTACTGTTGGGAGATGACTTGTTGGCCAGCTAGAAAAAAGGAATTGAGTGGAGGTTACCCCCGCCTCAGTCATTTCTAGCTTTCCTATTGGTTAGTTAATTAAAAATGTTTTCTTTTATTTTAATGCTATTTAACAGCTGATAGTGGTGGGGGTATCTTCCCCTTCACTAGCCAACAAGTCATCTCCCAACAGTATTTAGTTTACTGTAGGTTGAGATTTTATGTTATCATTCTGAACCTTTAATTTGATAGTGTAAGGTTGTAAATACTAAATAATAAATCCCTAAATCTATATCCTGGTAATAATAACTCCATGATACTTCAGATATTTTCTTGAAACGCCGATACGCTATATTGTGTATTTTTAATTTTGTATAACAAAAGGGTATGTAATTGTATAAATTGTTTTAGGTTGCTCTTAACAAACCTTTTTTATCAACATTTGACAAAAATTTTTACTGTATCATGCATTTACCATGAATATAAATCCATCACATTCACATTTTTATAGAGCGAGACGATTTACTCGTTTCACACTGAACAAATTTCGTCAGTTCAACACAATCAAGCTACCTCTGATATTCTGTATACGATAGTGGTGATCTTTTGAATTGGATTTTAAATTATTTAAGTGTAATTTAAATTGTTGAAAATTTTAAATGAAAAAACTCCTTTCTTATGTTCGGATTAGTTTCTTGCTGTTTCGGTTTAAAAATAACATTTATATAACTTTTTTATAAATTAACATGTAACGTTGTAGTAATAATTGTGTAAGATGGCTTGATATATAAACAAAACATATATTTATATTAAATATGTTAGTAGTTACATTTTAGGCTAATTTCGCCGCAGCGGTGCCGGCGGTGCTGGCGGTGCCTTGTTTTTTTTTTTTTTTTTTTTTTTTTTTTTTTTTTTTTTTAATAGAATGGAGTAAAACCTAACCTAAGCCAACCAATTATAACCTAACTTCAATTAAATGTTTTTTTATTTTTTATTTTAATTTCAGTGAGAGTGAAACTAACTTAAGGTAATCAATTATAACCTAACATTATGTAAATGTCTCTTCAACCCCCAATTTCGTTAATTATTATTAATTTAGTGGGTTTAATTAGAATATTAATTTATTATATTATGTTGGGAGATATTATATATTTACAAAATTAATTTGTGGGTCTGTTGTTGCTAATGTCAACATTGGCGAGGCCTAGAATAGCAAGTGAAAGTGTGTTGGGTAGTTTATTCTGACATCATGTAAATGTTTCCCAACTTAAGCCAACCAATTATAACCTAACTTCAACTAAATGTTTCTTCAAATTCTAATTTTAGTGAGAGTGAAACTATTGCTGATTGAGTTATATTGGTTTTATATAACTTTAGAAGGTTATGTTATGAAAAAATATTGTATTTATAATTTTGTGGTTTTTATTTTGTTTTTTTTTTATGTGGACAAAAGGATAATTATATTTTGATAAAAATGTTTGGTATTGATTTTGTGTTGATGTTTGAAGTTTTAATATTACTACATATATAATTAATATTGTTAATTTGAGATTGTTATGGTATATTTTTACACCTAAACTGAAACTTTTGTAATCTAAGATTTAGATTTGAAGACTTGGATTTTTGAATTAGTCTTTTATTCTAATCCTATCTCAATTATATATTTTAATTTAGTTATATTGAATTTTTATACAGGACAGGTACAGATTTTTAGACTCAGTTTTTTATTTTTTTTTTTTATTTTAGTTTTTGAACTTGGATATCTAGCTTAGGCTTATAGATTTTAGATTTGGATTGTTATACTTGAGTTTAGTATTAGAGTTACACCTATACTTTTAGTCTTGATATTCTGTTATTTTAAGTTGACTGTAATAGTTTTAATGTAGAACTTTAAATTTAGAATTTTATATTTTTATAAAAATTTGATATTTAATTTTAGAATTTTAGGTTTTTTGGCTTAGATTTAAGATAGTTTTTATATTTTGTTATATTTGCATTTGAATTAGTAGATTAATCCTCAAATACTTTATTTAGACTTATATTTTAAACAGATCATTTGTGGGCTTGGATTTTTATATAGGATACTTTATTTAAAGATAGACTCTAAATTTAAGCTGAAAGCTTTGGATTTTAAACTTTTAGATCTAGATTTGATTTTAAAACTTTAACTTTAAATAACAGAAAACTAACTTAAGGTAACCAATTATAACCTTACATTATGTAAATATTACTGCAAACTCTAATTTTAACTTGATATTATGTAAATGTCCCCTAAACTTAAGCCAAACAATATTTGCATTTGAATTAGTAGATTAATCCTTAAATACTTTATTTAAACTTATATTTTAAACAGATTATTTGTGGGCTTGGATTTTTATATAGGATACTTTATTTAAAGATAAACTCTACATTTAAGCTGAAAGCTTTGGATTTTAAACTTTTAGATCTAGATTTGATTTAAAAGATTTTATACTTTAATTTGAGATAGTTTGGCTTAAACGTTTAGAACTAAACAATAATGTTTAAAATGATAGATCTGAACTTTTAAGTAAAGAGTTTTTAATTTAACAGTTTTTTATTTATGTTAGACCTGTTTTTATGTTTAAAGTTAAACATTTATATTTGAATTAAGAATTTTATAATTATATTTATTATTATAAAACTAAACATATTTGGATGTTTTTATCAAAACTTTAACATTTAGTTTGTTAGATTTACACCTAAACTTATAGATTTAACTTTAAATTTTTTAAATGCAGGTATTTTTTAGTGTAGACTTAGATTATTGTTATTTAGTTTGATAGTGTATACTTAATTTTTTCAACTTGGACAGGCTTAGATCTTAGATAGTTTTTTTTATATTTTGCTATATTCGTATTTGAATTATTAGATTAATCCTTAAATGTTTTATTTAGACTTATATTTTAAACAGATCATTTGTGGGCTTGAATTTTTATATAGGATACTTTATTTAAAGATAGACTCTTTTTAAGCTGAAAGCTTTGGATTTTAAACTTTTAGATCTAGATTTAATTTTAAAACTTAGATTTTATACTTTAATTTGAGATAGTTTGGCTTAAATGTTTAGAACTAAACCAAAATGTTTAAAATGATAGATCTGAACTTTTAAGTAAAGAGTTTTAAATTTAACAGTTTTTTTATTCATATTAGACCTATTCTTATGTTTAAAGTTAAACATTTATATTTGAATTAAGAATTTTATAATTATATTTATTATTATAAAACTAAACATATTTGGATGTTTTGATCAAAACTTTAACATTTAGTTTGTTAGATTTACACCTAAACTTATAGATTTAACTTTAAATTTTTTAAATGCAGGTATTTTTTAGTGTAGACTTAGATTATTGTTATTTAGTTTGATAGTGTATACTTAATTTTTTCAACTTGGACAGGCTTAGATCTTAGATAGTTTTTTATATTTTGCTATATTTGAATTTGAATTATTAGATTAATCCTTAAATGTTTTATTTAGACTTATATTTTAAACAGATCATTTGTGGGCTTGAATTTTTATATAGGATACTTTATTTAAAGATAGACTCTACATTTAAGCTGAAAGCTTTGGATTTTAAACTTTTAGATCTAGATTTAATTTTAAAACTTACATTTTATACTTTAATTTGAGATAGTTTGGCTTAAATGTTTAGAACTAAACTAAAATGTTTAAAATGATAGATCTGAACTTTTAAGTAAAGAGTTTTAAATTTAACAGTTTTTTTATTCATATTAGACCTATTCTTATGTTTAAAGTTAAACATTTATATTTGAATTAAGAATTTTATAATTATATTTATTATTATAAAACTAAACATATTTGGATGTTTTGATCAAAACTTTAACATTTAGTTTGTTAGATTTACACCTAAACTTATAGATTTAACTTTAAATTTTTTAAATGCAGGTATTTTTTAGTGTAGACTTAGATTATTGTTATTTAGTTTGATAGTGTATACTTAATTTTTTCAACTTGGACAGGCTTAGATCTTAGATAGTTTTTTATATTTTGCTATATTTGAATTTGAATTATTAGATTAATCCTTAAATGTTTTATTTAGACTTATATTTTAAACAGATCATTTGTGGGCTTGAATTTTTATATAGGATACTTTATTTAAAGATAGAGAGAATGGTTATCTCTACATTTAAGCTGAAAGCTTTGGATTTTAAACTTTTAGATCTAGATTTAATTTTAAAACTTACATTTTATACTTTAATTTGAGATAGTTTGGCTTAAATGTTTAGAACTAAACCAAAATGTTTAAAATGATAGATCTGAACTTTTAAGTAAAGAGTTTTAAATTTAACAGTTTTTTTTTTTTATTCATATTAGACCTATTCTTATGTTTAAAGTTAAACATTTATATTTGAATTAAGAATTTTATAATTATATTTATTATTATAAAACTAAACATATTTGGATGTTTTGATTAAAACTTTAACATTTAGTTTGTTAGATTTACACCTAAACTTATAGATTTAATTTTAAATTTTTTAAATGCAGGTATTTTTTAGTGTAGACTTAGATTATTGTTATATAGTTTGATAGTGTATACTTAATTTTTTCAACTTGGACAGGCTTAGATCTTAGATAGTTTTTTATATTTTGTTATATTTGTATTTGAATTATTAGATTAATCCTTAAATGTTTTATTTAGACTTATATTTTAAACAGATCATTTGTGGGCTTGGATTTTTATATAGGATACTTTATTTAAAGATATACTCTACATTTAAGCTGAAAGCTTTGGATTTTAAACTTTTAGATCTAGATTTAGTTTTAAAACTTAGATTTTATACTTTAATTTGAGATAGTTTGGCTTAAATGTTTAGAACTAAACCATAATGTTTAAAATAATAGATCTGAACTTTTAAGTAAAGAGTTTTAAATTTAACAGTTTTTTTTTATTCATGTTAGACCTATTCTTATGTTTAAAGTTAAACATTTATATTTGAATTAATAATTTTATAATTATATTTATCATTATAAAACTAAAAATATATTTGTATGTTTTGATTAAAACTTTAATATTTAGTTTGTTAGATTTACACTTAAAGTTATAAATCTGATTTTAAATTTTGTAAACTTAGGTATTTTTTAGTGTAGACTTACATTATTGTTATTTAGTTTGATAGTATATACTTATTTTTTTTAACTTGGACTTTTACAACTGGCTGTCAAATTAATATATTAAGATTCAGTTCTAGTTATGTAAGGTAAATTTTATATCTAAACTCATATTTTTTGCAGAATTTTATAATTATATTTATAATTATAAAACTAAACATATATTTGGATGTTTTGATTAAGACTTTAACACTTAGTTTGTTAGATTTACACCTAAACTTATAGATCTGATTTTAAATTTTTTAAACTTAGGTATTTTTTAGTGTAGGCTTATATTATTTCTATTTAGTTTGATAGTGTATACTTAATTTTTCAAACTTGGATTTTTACAACTGACTGACAAATTAATATATTAAGATTTAGTTCTAGTTTTGTAAGGTAAATTTTACATCTAAACTCATATTTTTGGTATCTTTGATTTGAACTAAGACATGTATTAAGAAGATGTAGACTCTGAATTAAACCTAGAATTAAAAGTCAGACCTAAATGTTTGTTAGATCTTGCCTTTTGTAGGAATGATAAACTAATTTATTGTTAAAGCTTAGGTATTTTTTTTACAAGCCCTGATATTTTTATAAATTCTGTCTAAGTTATAATTTTCAATATTTTAATTACAGTATTTTACAATTTTTTACTTCTTTAACCATCAAACTGAATACTTTTTGCTATTTAACAATTTTTATGCCTTAAAACAACTTCATACAAATCATAGTAATTTCTTACAACTTACAGTTTCATAAAATTTTACAAATTCTAGTATTTATATATAGATATTTAAAGATTGAAACTACATTTTAAACTAAAACCTGTAAATTTAGATTCAGACTTGATTTTTATATTTAGATTGTATATTTAACTTAGAAATAGTTAGACCTAAATTTCAGGATATTAACATTAATGTTTAAAATGTTAGGTTTGAACTTTTAGGTATAGAGTTTTAAATTCTACAGTTTTTTAGACTTGTCCTCATGTTAAAAAACATACTTTAACATTTAGATTTGAATGAAAAATTTTTATACTTAGATTTATTATTATAAAACTAAACATACATATGTATGTTTAGATTAAAACTTTAACATTTAGGTTGTTACATTTATACCTAAACTTATAGATCTGATTTGATATTTTATAATTTTATATTTTAAGCTTGAATATTTTTTAATGTATTCTTAGATTATTTTTTCTTATTTGATATTTTTATATATTTATTTTTGCAACTTTCACGATTAACTAACTGGCTCAAGTAACATATTAAGATTTAGACTTAGGTTAATATTTAGGGTTTTAGATTAGACCTAATGTTATATTTTTAAACTCAGATAATTTTTAACATAGGCTTAAATCATTTTTATTTAGTTGATTTTGAATATTTTTTAAGGTAAATTTTATATAAAAACTCATGTTTTTAGATTCTTTGATTTGGAATTTAGGATATTCATTAAGTAGATTAGATTTTTAAACTTGAATTCTGAATTAAACCAAGAATCAGTTTTTGATTTTTAAATCTTCAATTTTTTATTATAATTTTCTAATAGGTAAATTGGGATTAGAATTTAAATTAGACTTTTTTTAGTACTAAACTGTGGATTGATAATTCAATATTTTTAATTTTAGGTTTATACTCAAACTGTTAAGCAGTTTTTTTTATGTTGGATCAGATTTAAACCTTAAGAGTTAAATGTTGAAACTTTTATATCACAATTTGGCCAATTTGATCACAATTTATATCACAATTTGACCTACCGATTTGGTCTGTTAGACTGAAACTTATATTTTTATGCATTTATAGACTTCTTTTCTAAAGGCTTAGAATTATAGATTTTTTACTTATTCTTTAATTATTTGTTAAACTCTTGGACTTTTTATGACTACTTTTAATGTTATATAGTTAGATATTTGGATTTAGAATCAAAACGAAGCTCAATTGAAATTAGATTATTTATTAGTTTGTAAAAGTGGTAAGAAAATTATAAAATTGGAGTTTACAGAGACATTTATGTGATGTCAGGTTATAACTGGTTATCTTAAGTTAGTTTCACTCTCACTTGCTCGCAAAACATTCGACAAAATTCTGAAATTGGAATTTGAAGAAACATTTAGGTGAAGTTAGGTTATAATTGGTTGGCTTAAGTTAGGTTTCACTCTAACTTAAGCGAAGTTAGATTATAATTGGTTTGCTTAAGTTAGGTTTCACTCTTACTTAGGTGAAGTTGGGTTATAATTGGTTGGCTTATGTTAGGTTTCACTCTCACTTAGGCGAAGTTGGGTTATAATTGGTTGGCTTAAGTTAGGTTTCACTCTAACTTAAGCGAAGTTAGGTTATAATTGGTTTGCTTAAGTTAGGTTTTACTCTCACTTGGGTGAAGTTGGGTTATAATTGGTTGGCTTAAGTTAGGTTTCACTCTCACTTAGGCGAAGTTAGGTTATAATTGGTTGGCTTAAGTTAGGTTTCACTCTTACTTCTTCCTGTTAGGTTATAATTGGTTTGTTTAAGTTAGGTTTTACTCTCACTTAAGCGAAGTTAAGTTATAATTGGTTTGTTTAAGTTAGGTTTTACCCATACTTCCTCCTGTTAGATTATAATTGGTTGGCTTAAGTTAGGTTTCACTTTTACTTCTTCCTGTTAGGTTATAATTTGTTTGCTTAAGTTAGGTTTCACTTTTACTTAGGTGAAGTTAGGTTATAATTGGTTGGCTTAAGTTAGGTTTTACTTTCATTTTCTCCTGTTATTTCAAAATTAATTTGTAGGTTGTTGTTGGTAATGCCAACATTGGTGAGGCCTAGAATAGCAAGTAAAAGTGTAATGAAAGTGATCAAAACTTTGATATGGAAATTCAAATTGTTAAAAAAGTTGGACTATACTGAACCATTAAGTTAATTAGACTAATAATTTTAAATAATGGTTTTTAAACTTAGGCTTATAGATCTTAGATTTTTGTTTTTATGCATAGATAAACTTTTAAAGATAGAACTAGACTGTTATTTGAAGTTAATTTGTGTTTGTAATATTAAATAGACAATAATTATAATTACATATAATTAAATTAATACTGTTATATTTAAACTTAAAATAGAAGATTATTTGAATTTAATTGGAATTTTAAGATTATTGTTTAAACTTTTAGATTAAAATTAGATAATTAGATAATAGTTTTATAGTTTTATGCTTAGCTTTTCATATTTTTTTTATTTTTATACCTAAACTGAAACTTTTAGAATCTAAGATTTAGATTTAAAGACTAAAATTTTGTCTTAAACTTTGAATTAGTCTTTTATTTTAATCCTATCTTACTAAATGAGAGTGAAACCTAACTTAAACCAACCAATTATAACCTAACAGGAAGAAGTAAGAGTGAAACCTAACTTAAGCCAACCAATTATAAGCTAACTTCGCCTAAGTGAGAGTAAAACCTAACCTAAACAAACCAATTATAACCTAATAACTTAAGATAACCAGTTATAACCTGACATCACATAAATGTCTCTGTAAACTCCAATTTTATAATTTTCTTACCACTTTTACAAACTAATAAATAATCTAATTTCAATTGAGCTTCGTTTTGATTCTAAATCCAAATATCTAACTATATAACATTAAAAGTAGTCATAAAAAGTCCAAGAGTTTAACAAATAATTAAAGAATAAGTAAAAAATCTATAATTCTAAGCCTTTAGAAAAGAAGTCTATAAATGCATAAAAATATAAGTTTCAGTCTAACAGACCAAATCGGTAGGTCAAATTGTGATATAAATTGTGATCAAATTGGCCAAATTGTGATATAAAAGTTTCAACATTTAACTCTTAAGGTTTAAATCTGATCCAACATAAAAAAACTGCTTAACAGTTTGAGTATAAACCTAAAATTAAAAATATTGAATTATCAATCCACAGTTTAGTACTAAAAAATGAGTCTAATTTAAATTCTAATCCCAATTTACCTATTAGAAAATTATAATAAAAAATTGAAGATTTAAAAATCAAAAACTGATTCTTGGTTTAATTCAGAATTCAAGTTTAAAAATCTAATCTACTTAATGCATATCCTAAATTCCAAATCAAAGAATCTAAAAACATGAGGTTTTATATAAAATTTACCTTAAAAAATATTCAAAATCAACTAAATAAAAATGATTTAAGCCTATGTTAAAAATTATCTGAGTTTAAAAATATAACATTAGGTCTAATCTAAAACCCTAAATATTAACCTAAGTCTAAATCTTAATATGTTACTTGAGCCAGTTAGTTAATCGTGAAAGTTGCAAAAATAAATATATAAAAATATCAAATAAGAAAAAATAATCTAAGAATACATTAAAAAATATTCAAGCTTAAAATATAAAATTATAAAATATCAAATCAGATCTATAAGTTTAGGTATAAATGTAACAACCTAAATGTTAAAGTTTTAATCTAAACATACATATGTATGTTTAGTTTTATAATAATAAATCTAAGTATAAAATTTTTTCATTCAAATCTAAATGTTAAAGTATGTTTTTTAACATGAGGACAAGTCTAAAAAACTGTAGAATTTAAAACTCTATACCTAAAAGTTCAAACCTAACATTTTAAACATTAATGTTAATATCCTAAAATTTAGGTCTAACTATTTCTAAGTTAAATATAAAATTTAAATATAAAAATCAAGTCTGAATCTAAATTTACAGGTTTTAGTTTAAAATGTAGTTTCAATCTTTAAATATCTATATATAAATACTAGAATTTGTAAAATTTTATGAAACTGTAAGTTGTAAGAAATTACTATGATTTGTATGAAGTTGTTTTAAGGCATAAAAATTGTTAAATAGCAAAAAGTATTCAGTTTGATGGTTAAAGAAGTAAAAAATTGTAAAATACTGTAATTAAAATATTGAAAATTATAACTTAGACAGAATTTATAAAAATATCAGGGCTTGTAAAAAAATACCTAAGCTTTAACAATAAATTAGTTTATCATTCCTACAAAAGGCAAGATCTAACAAACATTTAGGTCTGACTTTTAATTCTAGGTTTAATTCAGAGTCTACATCTTCTTAATACATGTCTTAGTTCAAATCAAAGATACCAAAAATATGAGTTTAGATGTAAAATTTACCTTACAAAACTAGAACTAAATCTTAATATATTAATTTGTCAGTCAGTTGTAAAAATCCAAGTTTAAAAAAATTAAGTATACACTATCAAACTAAATAGAAATAATATAAGCCTACACTAAAAAATACCTAAGTTTAAAAAATTTAAAATCAGATCTATAAGTTTAGGTGTAAATCTAACAAACTAAGTGTTAAAGTCTTAATCAAAACATCCAAATATATGTTTAGTTTTATAATTATAAATATAATTATAAAATTCTGCAAAAAATATGAGTTTACATATAAAATTTACCTTACAAAACTAGAACTGAATCTTAATATATTAATTTGACAGCCAGTTGTAAAAGTCCAAGTTAAAAAAAATAAGTATATACTATCAAACTAAATAACAATAATGTAAGTCTACACTAAAAAATACCTAAGTTTACAAAATTTAAAATCAGTTTTATAACTTTAAGTGTAAATTTAACAAACTAAATATTAAAGTTTTAATCAAAACATACAAATATATTTTTAGTTTTATAATGATAAATATAATTATAAAATTATTAATTCAAGTATAAATGTTTAACTTTAAACATAAGAATAGGTCTAACATGAATAAAAAAAACTGTTAAATTTAAAACTCTTTACTTAAAAGTTCAGATCTATTATTTTAAACATTATGGTTTAGTTCTAAACATTTAAGCCAAACTATCTCAAATTAAAGTATAAAATGTAAGTTTTAAAATTAAATCTAGATCTAAAAGTTTAAAATCCAAAGCTTTCAGCTTAAATGTAGAGTCTATCTTTAAATAAAGTATCCTATATAAAAATCCAAGCCCACAAATGATCTGTTTAAAATATAAGTCTAAATAAAACATTTAAGGATTAATCTAATAATTCAAATACAAATATAACAAAATATAAAAAACTATCTAAGATCTAAGCCTGTCCAAGTTGAAAAAATTAAGTATACACTATCAAACTAAATAACAATAATCTAAGTCTACACTAAAAAATACCTGCATTTAAAAAATTTAAAATTAAATCTATAAGTTTAGGTGTAAATCTAACAAACTAAATGTTAAAGTTTTAATCAAAACATCCAAATATGTTTAGTTTTATAATAATAAATATAATTATAAAATTCTTAATTCAAATATAAATGTTTAACTTTAAACATAAGAATAGGTCTAATATGAATTAAAAAAAAACTGTTAAATTTAAAACTCTTTACTTAAAAGTTCAGATCTATCATTTTAAACATTTTGGTTTAGTTCTAAACATTTAAGCCAAACTATCTCAAATTAAAGTATAAAATCTAAGTTTTAAAATTAAATCTAGATCTAAAAGTTTAAAATCCAAAGCTTTCAGCTTAAAAAGAGTCTATCTTTAAATAAAGTATCCTATATAAAAATTCAAGCCCACAAATGATCTGTTTAAAATATAAGTCTAAATAAAACATTTAAGGATTAATCTAATAATTCAAATACGAATATAGCAAAATATAAAAACTATCTAAGATCTAAGCCTGTCCAAGTTGAAAAAATTAAGTATACACTATCAAACTAAATAACAATAATCTAAGTCTACACTAAAAAATACCTGCATTTAAAAAATTTAAAGTTAAATCTATAAGTTTAGGTGTAAATCTAACAAACTAAATGTTAAAGTTTTGATCAAAACATCCAAATATGTTTAGTTTTATAATAATAAATATAATTATAAAATTCTTAATTCAAATATAAATGTTTAACTTTAAACATAAGAATAGGTCTAATATGAATAAAAAAACTGTTAAATTTAAAACTCTTTACTTAAAAGTTCAGATCTATCATTTTAAACATTTTAGTTTAGTTCTAAACATTTAAGCCAAACTATCTCAAATTAAAGTATAAAATGTAAGTTTTAAAATCAAATCTAGATCTATAAGTTTAAAATCCAAAGCTTTCAGCTTAAATGTAGAGTTTATCTTTAAATAAAGTATCCTATATAAAAATCCAAGCCCACAAATAATCTGTTTAAAATATAAGTTTAAATAAAGTATTTAAGGATTAATCTACTAATTCAAATGCAAATATTGTTTGGCTTAAGTTTAGGGGACATTTACATAATATCAAGTTAAAATTAGAGTTTGCAGTAATATTTACATAATGTAAGGTTATAATTGGTTACCTTAAGTTAGTTTTCTGTTATTTAAAGTTAAAGTTTTAAAATCAAATCTAGATCTAAAAGTTTAAAATCCAAAGCTTTCAGCTTAAATTTAGAGTCTATCTTTAAATAAAGTATCCTATATAAAAATCCAAGCCCACAAATGATCTGTTTAAAATATAAGTCTAAATAAAGTATTTGAGGATTAATCTACTAATTCAAATGCAAATATAACAAAATATAAAAACTATCTTAAATCTAAGCCAAAAAACCTAAAATTCTAAAATTAAATATCAAATTTTTATAAAAATATAAAATTCTAAATTTAAAGTTCTACATTAAAACTATTACAGTCAACTTAAAATAACAGAATATCAAGACTAAAAGTATAGGTGTAACTCTAATACTAAACTCAAGTATAACAATCCAAATCTAAAATCTATAAGCCTAAGGTAGATATCCAAGTTTGAAAACTAAAATTAAAAAAATAAAAAAACTGAGTCTAAAAATCTGTACCTGTCCTGTATAAAAATTCAATATAACTAAATTAAAATATATAATTGAGATAGGATTAGAATAAAAGACTAATTCAAAAATCCAAGTCTTCAAATCTAAATCTTAGATTACAAAAGTTTCAGTTTAGGTGTAAAAATATACCATAACAATCTCAAATTAACAATATTAATTATATATGTAGTAATATTAAAACTTCAAACATCAACACAAAATCAATACCAAACATTTTTATCAAAATATAATTATCCTTTTGTCCACATTAAAAAAAAACAAAATAAAAACCACAAAATTATAAATACAATATTTTTTCATAACATAACCTTCTAAAGTTATATAAAACCAATATAACTCAATCAGCAATAGTTTCACTCTCACTAAAATTAGAATTTGAAGAAACATTGAAGTTAGGTTATAATTGGTTGGCTTAAGTTGGGAAACATTTACATGATGTCAGAATAAACTACCCAACACACTTTCACTTGCTATTGTAGGCCTCGCCAATGTTGACATTAGCAACAACAGACCCACAAATTAATTTTGTAAATATATAATATCTCCCAACATAATATAATAAATTAATATTCTAATTAAACCCACTAAATTAATAATAATTAACGAAATTGGGGGTTGAAGAGACATTTACATAATGTTAGGTTATAATTGATTACCTTAAGTTAGTTTCACTCTCACTGAAATTAAAATAAAAAATAAAAAACCATTTAATTGAAGTTAGGTTATAATTGGTTGGCTTAGGTTAGGTTTTACTCCATTCTATTAAAAAAAAAAAAAAAAAAAAAAAAAAAAAAAAAAAACAAGGCACCGCCAGCACCGCCAGCGCCGCCGGCACCTCTGCGGCGAAATTAGCCTAAAATGTAACTACTTATGTTTTTACTGTGTGTAATTAAATAATTATTATCAGCAATTTGTTGTATAAGAAATGAATGTATTGCGGATTTTAAACTACGTACTGTTGATCATCTTAATTTAACAGGAGACACTGTAATCAAATTAATTAACTTCAGCCTCCATGGAGTTTTACCACGTAAAAGTTGGTGTTGGTGTAAACAGAATGCGGTAATTAAGTTTATTTGACAGCAAGATTTACGCTCGGTAATTATATCAAGGACTAGCTAAATAATCAAACCACCACAGAACGATATGTAGAAGAAGGGGGATTGATTTTGATAAAATCGATGGAGAGGGCTTATTTGCTCCATTCACTCTCCCCGTACAACCCCTTGTGGGTGCTGCATAATGTTGTATACTCATCTAGTTCTAACAAATATTTATTTGAATGAAAAATGAGTTTCTAATACCACATTGTAATACGAGGAGTGTCCATGGCAAGGTATTTCCCGCGATCTCGAAATACGGCTCGTAAATTTTTATTAAACTTTGTATTTAAGAGTGTTCACCTATCCTTATCAGAAAAAGAGGCGCTTTATTCTGGCATAAAATTTTACAATAATCTCCCAAGTGATTGCAAAAGTTGCAGAAGGTTGAAAAAGTTTTGTTAGATTAAAAAATTTTATTTATTCATTTCTACCAAATTTTGTGTACATAACTTTTGTGAAATTGACGACTGAGATGTGCAATATTGTAAATTGTATCTATTCAGAAAATAAATTAAATGACTGACTATTCGTATAAAAAATGGCTATAAGAATAATATGTTTTCCTTAGTAAGCACCTATGAGCATAGTGGTTATTTAAATAGCAAATGTTATTAACTCCTTGAATCAATGTTTTTCAGGCTAATAAGCCTACATTTATAATTTCCCCCTCTACAAAACCTAACAAAAGTTTTAAGATAAATTTAAAATGCTTACAACTTAGTTTAATATGTCTACAAGAAGTACATTCGACATAATTTTCAGAACACAGAAGACACCATGTCAAAACCAACTCTATGCTCCCACGGTCTTGTTGGCAACTTGGTACTTTTACATCGCACGTTTACGTTTACACCGCGGCCACCCCTCAATCACACACGAGTGTGGAGCGTCCCTTGCCGGCCCTTCACTGCTGATTACCACCATAACTTCTCTAGCGTGTGGCTTGCTGTTTTATATTTATCAGATTCTTTACCCTCAGAGACCATCCATGTTTCTTTGGTTGGAGCAGTATTCTGTTTATCTTTTACAAGGGTTTGCTACGATTATAACCTTAACCATATTTATGTCAAAAAGAAGTTTAGTGAAAAAAACCTTCAATAAATAGGTAACTATTTTATAACGACATTTAGAGGACACATACTATTTTAAATTTGGTTGCTCTTTAAATTGAATAGCTCCAATCCAATCATTTCATATTTTTCTGACTGGAGTTGAATTTAAAAAGTAGCCTAATGTCTAAATAAAATAAGCAAGAGAAAATATAAGAGTAACGTAATTTAAAAACGAACCTGAAATAGGAGTCTTCATCACTAGGAGCAAAAATGGGTTTTTTTGGTGCGCAATCGTGTTTCAAAAACGAGGCGCAGCCGAGTTTTTAAAAACGATTAAGCGTCAAAAACACTTTTGCTCCGAGTGATGAACAACGTTTTTTATCATAATGATTTAACGAATTACACCGTTAATCGTTAAAAAATATTAACTATTAAGTTGTATTTTCGAGGATATATTTACAAAGTAAGTAATATGCAGTGTTTACACTTATGTTATTTACAAACAATGCTCTTTATAACGTTTGTTTTTTTAAAACTCTGCATTTCAAAATTAATATAGTTATTTGTGCTTCTAGGGACTAAAGTACACTTTTTCTCCTTGAAGGGAAACTGTTGTTGCCCGAAGGCGAAGCTGAGGGCGACAATTTCCCTAAGGGAGAAAAAGTACTTTAGTCCCTTGATGCACACAACATTTTTCCTCTACCTACACGAATAACATTTAGGCCTATAACAATAGGCCTAAAGTATATAATTTAATTTACCTTCATATGATACCCTTTTCTGTCAAGCTGGATCAGTCACATCAACATAAAAACACACAAGGTAGTCTACATAATTTTTAAATAACACAAAAAAACCAAATTTAAGCCTAGTCAAAATTCTTAGGTTAATAGCCTACCCAAGCGAAATGTAAACAAACATGTACACTGCTGACAGAATGGCTTATGCTACAGCTGCTATTAGTAAACAAAGAGTAACGAAACAAATACAAGGGACCGCTGACTGTGACTCATGTTCTTTTTAATCTCTCTTTTAATGTTATTCTTGTGTAAATAACTTTAGCCCCGAGGTACAAAAAATATTGAGTTTTCCCTAGGTATAAAAATGAAGTATTCAAGTCACATGGGGTAAAAACTAGTACTTTAGTACTATATTCAAAGAAGTAAAATACTGCTTTAGATAGTAGGTGGAGGAAAAGTTAATAATAATATACTAACAGCTGATTTCAGTCCTAGGATCTAAAAGTATTCCAGCTGATTTTTTAGTCCTAGGACGAAAAAGAATCGGTTTGGTACTATTGATAGAACAAAAACAGGCTGATTTCATGCAGAATGATAAAAATTATTTAGTTGAGCATAAAATCACATAATCACTGCATGTTAATATTTATTATATAAAATCAATACAAGAGGTAAAATTTTCAGTTTACAAGCAGTGTTAAGTTTTAAATTCCGAATGTTTATAAATTCTCTTTCCTCTTTGTCAACAAGCATTTCAAAATGTCTTTTGTACTGAAACGACCAAAATAGATTTTAATGAATCGGCGTTGTATCTAATATATAAGAGTAAATCTAAGTTTTCGGTACCACAAAGTTAACTTTATTTAAATCTTTTAACAGTTCACACTTTTCTTAGTTAAGTGTTTTATAGCACCGTAAAATAAATTGCTAATAATTGTTTGCATCCCATGATGAGCTTGAGCTCATCCCTCAATGTAGATTACCAGCGCCGCGCTGGTACGAGTAGGGTCTACATAATTAATAACCTCCCCACCTGCCTCGGTAACAAGGCAATGGTTAATCATCTCACAGTAGTGATCAAACAAAAGAGCATAACTTTATGATAAACAAACCCATGATAACCAACTATGCTCCGACAGGAGTTGCCCATGAATCTATCAATTAAAATTATTCCCATGCTGTAGCATTAGGCTGATAAATGTTGCATATTTTTTATCATTATAGTACAGGCATCAATTAACGCAATGCTTTTAGACATTAAACCAGAGGAAGGCTCCCTACAACCAACTATATGCCATACACCAATCCGCCTCCCTTTCATTGCCAGTACTACTGGGAGCCCTGGGAGGTATGTTAAACCTGCAAATGTTCTTCTGCTCAGCAAAAAGTTACAGTAGGAAAAGTGGGATTGTTTGAATGGTTTAAATTGTCCTGAACAATCTTTTGACTCTTTCAACGATTGTCTAAATCTTCATCTCGATTCTTTCTGTTCCAAAAAATATTTTTAAATAATTCAACGGACAGAAAAAAATAATTGGATTACAACTGGAAATTTTGGTGTCAAGTTAAAAATGAACTGGGAACGATCGAAATGGGATAGTAGCCTGGGGTTTGTAGACTTTTTCAAGATGTATAAAATAATTTAAAGAAAAATGTTTTGAGGGCAGTGAAGAGCTACAATATTAATTAAAACCTAAAAGATTCAGCAAACTTTTCTCAGGAAGCTTGGGATCTCATTAAAAAAATGAGAATTCTATGAGAGAGTCCAATCAAATTGAAATTGAAGTGGACGGAAGACTAGTTCGGGAACCTTTGAAGGTAGCGAGTGTTTTTAACAATTTTTTGCAACAGCTTGCGAAACTGCGGCCTAATGTGATCTCCTCCGGCTGCTCCTGAGCAGCTTTATCCGGCTGAATCAATGGTTTTAGAGGATGCTACTGAGATGGAGGTCATTGAGGCTATTAGCGACTAAAGGCACAGAAGTACATGGATGTCAATGGTATGTCCGGTCCGCGTCGCTTTAAAAAAAAAAAAAATGCCAACTTGGCATTGCGGTTCCACTCACTCAATTAATAAACATTTCTTTCAAAACAGGCATTTTCCAAATTCATTCAAAGTTGCAAGAGTTATCCCCATTTTCAAAAAAGGGGATTAAAAGCAACCAAAAATTTATAGACCTGTTTCAATCCTGTCGGTGCTCAGCAAAGTTTTTGAAAAATTATTCATGCGCAATATGCTAAATTTTTTTGACAGATTCGAAATCCTGTAAAAAGACCAATTTGGTTTCCGACAGGGTAAATCAATTTATATGCAATCATTCGCCTAGTGGAAATTATTGTTAATAACCTGAATGATCTAAAAATTACACTGAGCGTCTTTATAGATTTATCCAAGGCTTTTGATTGTGTGGACCACAACTTGCTCCTTGACAGGCTATTGTCCTCTGGTATTGGGGCTTACCAGCACATACGTGGTTGAAGTCATACTTTACCGGAAGGACTCAACAAGGTCATGTCAATGGAGTCTTTCACATACAACCACTTTGGGATTTGGGGTCCCTCAGGTATCAATTCTCAGCCCCCTACATTTTTTGGTATATGTGAATAATCTGAATTTGGTCATTTCAAAGGGACAAACTGTCCAACATGCCGACGATACGACTCTCTGTTTCAATTCAAACAAAACAGATGAAATTGAAATCCAATCTTTTGAGGAGATTAATTGTTGTATTCAGTACTTTGAAAAGAAATCAAATTAAAACCATCAACATCAAGTTGCATAGTATTCGGAGGCAGCACCGCTCTGAATGCTCAATAGCCGACAGCAATCATAAGTTACACTGTCATCAAAGAAGTTGGCTTCACCAAATTTCTCGGAATGCTCTTGGATAACGAGATGACGTGGTCAGATCATGTGGATAGTGTTTGTAAAAAGGTGTCTTCCGCAGTATATTTGCTGAGAATCCTATCTGAACAATGTCCGAAAGATCTGTTGCTAATGGCTAACTATAGACTAATTCAGTGCCATCTTTCATATGGCATATTGCTCTGTGGAGTGGTTGCTAGAGATAAACTTCAACCGCCTTTATATCCTTCAGAATAAAACCATTAGAATAATTTCAAAGTTTAGATTTAGAGAGTCGTTTCGGGAAGCCTTCCGGGATTTGGGTTTGCTAACTCTAGCTGAGCTTTACATACTGGAAACTGCTCATTATTGGAAATTTAAATTAATATGTTGTTTAGTATAGCATGTGTTCATGGACCACACGGGGGATATACATCGGCTTGGTTCATTGTAATCATCTAGTGAGGGGGTTGTTTAAGTTTCTTTAAGTGTCTGAATGTTACTTTTTTATATTAATTATTGTTTCAATCAAATGATAACAATAGTATTTTTTAACTTTCAATGTATATTTAATATACTGCATATGTTTGAGGCATGCAATACAATACTTTTATTGACTCCGGCAATAAAGAAAATTTTATTTTATTTATATATTTATTTATTTTAGCATACTGTTATAACGTCCAGAACATGAGATGTGAAATAAATAAGAAATTTAAATGTGCCAAGAGCCTGTGTGATGTCCAAAAATATTCTTTACTCGAGACACCTTTTTCGCACATGATGCGGTAGCCTGTACACTCCAAGTGTGTGTCTGTTGCAGCTACCTGTCGTGCTCCGGGGACCGAGCACCGGGGCTGGCGGCGGACATGCACTTCCGTGACGACGTGATCGCCTTCATCGGCCCCGCCTGCGCCTTCGCGCTCGAGCCCGTGGCGCGCCTCGCCGCCTACTGGAACACTCCCATCATCACCGGCATGGGCGACCAGGTAACAAACCACGTCACGGTCAGTCAGGCATTTCGCGAGGTTGACCTTAATTTGTAATACATGAAGAATGTAAATTTTTCTAAGATTGATTCAATGATCAAATATATCACAATTAAATAAGGCGTTTTAGAATTTTGCTTTCGGAAATATTATAAACCACACACAAAAGTTAGTATTACTAAATACCGAAATTTTCAATTGCTGGAGAGTGGATTTAGTTCTATCCATATCCAACGTAATGAAGAAGTTCATTCTTGTTTTCCTAGACAGTGGAATAGATCCGCTCTAAAATATAGGGTCTCTCCTTATTGCCAAAACATACATTCAATTCTTTATAATCAAGCAACACATTGAAAATGTGTTCAGAATGTTCAGAAGTTAATGTTCACTCTGCTGTCCATGTGTTTAGTCACGTGTATGAGTCTGAGTCCACAGGACGTGACGTGTGTCGCAGCAGGTTTATCTGTTGTTGTTGTGGGCCAGGGATGATTGTTGTTTTCCTGCGCATGCAGCCACCGTCGGAGGGCGCGCTCTCCGTCACCTCCGGTATCCTGGGACGGCTGCACAAGCTGCGCAACGGCACCTCCGTAAGTAACTACGGTCTCTCGGCTCTTACCTTACTGAATGCACAGTAGCATTAAAAATGTTCTCAAGTTAGTAAGTCACAATTGGCTTTGTTTTGTAGTCAATACACATTAGTATTTGTTTCTAATATACAGGGTGTTTCAGAACTCCCTACCAATACTTTAGGGCATTGTTCCTGGGTTAAAAACATATCTTATCATATTTAAATTGTCCGGAAGTCTTAAGTTACAGATATTGCAGAATATCTTGGCCAGAGCCGTCCTTAGGAAATGCGAGGCCTGGAGCAAAATATTTTTGCGAGGCCTTGTTTAACGGTGATTGCTGGGGGTTGTGGGGTATGGAACATACGACAGCACGTGTCCAAGTTATGTCTAGACGTTTTCCGACTGTCTATATATGTAATCAATCCATTAGACCCCTATATCTTTGAAATGAAACTTGGCACAACCATTAATTACAGGGTCTCCCTAAACTCTACCCTCTAGCCCTCTACCCTCTCTACCCTCTTTTTCAGGTATTATTCCAAAGACCAAAGACAAGTCAAAATATCATATTTAAAATTTAGTGATTTTAATACAAACATTCACGCATATGAGCGTGTTGCCGCGCAAAAAGCGCGGTTGCGGCGCCAGCTCAACAATGGATTTCATACCAAAACTGCCCCCGGGGAAGCGGTCCGACCGTGACTAGCCTCAGTTATATCGCTCTATCTCGCTTATTTATGAACCAATTTTCATGATTTTTACATCGTTGGATTTTAAATTAAATTTTACAAAAACACATAAGAACATAAACTTTGCTACCTTATGTAGGTAGTTTTTATGTAATTTAAGATTATAGATTTTAATTGGCCACCATTTTGAAAACATGAATTATAAAAAGTTGGTTATTTTTCTAGTCTTTACTTAAAAAAGCTGTGTACCGAAATTCAACTTATTACCTCAAGCCGCTCTTAAATTTAAAATTATTCTAAAAAAAAATACAAAATGGCGGCTGTACAAGTAACTAATTATTTCTGGACCAAAGACAATCCAAAATGAAAATATCATATTTAAAAATTCCAAAACACCATGTTTTGGAATTTTTAAATATGATATTTTGATTTTGGCTTGTCTTTGGTCCAGAAATAATACCTTAAAAGGAAGGTAGAGAGTTCAGAGACACTCTGTATTAAGTCGCAGATGCAAGTGAATTTCTACATTTCTAACATTTACTGTTTCAAGTTTCAAGACGGCTGTAATTAAAAACGTTCAAAAAGCTAAATATTTTTAAAAGCTATAAATTTTACAAACTTTTGCAAACTTACAAAAAATTGCATGATTTAATTACCGGAGTAAAAATACTAATGGGTAGTGGAGAAATTAAAATCTTATTTTGAGAAAACACGGGTTTCACTCGTAATCTTAGGCCCATGTAGCCTAAATGTTTATGATTTAAAAAAATGTAAAAACTTAGATTAATCCGTTGTTTCTCGTTTGATCATTACAAACCAAATATAGTTTCAACTTTTTTGTTTGCAGTTTTTAAGATATTTATCTTTGAAAATTTTAAGTGGCCGCCATTTTGTAACCATAAATGTTAGAAATGTCCAAATTCATTTGCATTTGTACCTTAACACACTTAACAGTTGTGCCAAGTTTTAATTCCGTACCTTAAATAACTTCAAAGATATAATGGATCAATTAAAAAATCGCATACAGACAAACAGTTGAAAAACGGCTAGAGATAGGCAAAGTCGGTCATACATGGTTGTAGCATCTGCAAGCATGGCTCGGAGGCCGTGAGGCTTGGTCCCGTCACCCCGGCCGCCGGCCGCTGCTATCAAACGATGTTTTGCATTTGTATCCTTTTGGTCGCTACTATTACGTACGAATAAGAATCGCGTTCGTAGGTTTCTAAATCACAATTATTGAACATATTGCGCGGGTAATCAAACCGATATTTTAGGTATGTATCTGTTCATTACTAGGCCTATATTATTTTTATTCAAACTAAACGTTTACGCAACTAACTTTTTAGCGGACAAGGCCTCGCGGCGCGAGGCCCTCCTCAGCGCGGGCCCTGGAGCGGCCGCTCCACTCGCTCCACCCTAAGGACGGCACTGATCTTGGCCTCTGACATACTCCACTTCTGGATCCAAATTGTTAAACATATGGTACTAAAATCAGTCTGCGACAATCTGCAATTTCTTCGCTCTACTCCAATTACTTTAACTGTAAACGGTTGTCACAGGCCAAGATATTCCGTGTTATCTGTACTCGCACAGCCGCCATTTTGTTTTTTAAACATAATAATTTTTATTTCCGTAACGGATGGTTGTATTCAGATCATATTTGGTATAAATCTTTATCATACCAATGTACATTCCCAAGAAAAAAATTAATTTTTTCCATTGTATATTTTCAAAATGACGGCCATTTTAAATTTTCAAACTCAAATATCACAAAATCAGTAAATTTTATAAACATTTTACTAGACACAAAAAGTTGCCAAATTAAATTACCTAACCAATGGTGCCAAGTTTGTAAGGATCTGACAACAAATAATGGAGTTATTGTGATTTTTCTTCATAAAAACGTGGATTTTGCATTGAATTTAATGCAAATAAGGCCATTTTAACATCAAATTTAATGTTTTATGAACCCAAGGATTTTAGAAAATGAAATACAATAACACACTGTTGAGTTTAGTTATAAATAGTTCATAAGCAGGTAAATCCTTTAATTTTTTATTGAATTGTCTTGCAAAGGGATGTTATATCATAAGTTTATAAAATATTAACAAAAGGGTTATTGTTAATAACCCTACAATTACCGCACCATTATCGGGCTAGGGTGCGATGAGGCACAGTTTTACACAGTCGTAGAACACTGGGCAAGGAACATTGTTGTGTTGATTGGCCTCTTCACAGTCGTTTGGCCACGGGTAAACTGCTTGCGAACGACGCGACGCTGCTTTGGTGTGGGCTAGTCTCCAGTAATCGCTCTGCTCCTTTGAAATCATCGTAATTTGTCAATCAGGAAATACTCCTATAACATTTTTATTTCTGTTGCCTCTTTATTCCACTGTTAATAAAACATATTGAAAACCACTAGAACAATATCAAATTACATACAACATGTCATATAAGTCTAACATATAATTTTATAAATTCGTATGTGTATTTTTATGAATACTGTTGCCTGTAAGTTTCAAAAAATATAACAAATAAATCGATTTCAAATAAATATTTAATTATAAAGTTTTACTAAAAGTACCTAACTCATATTTAACTAAAACTATCAAATCGCCTACTAGTCAAAATTCAATTAAAATTTCAGTTGATTTAAGCCCAATTATTTTAAAAATATTTGTCCTACAACTGTGCGTAAAGTGTTAGTTTACCACCGAAAGCCAATCGGAAAACTGCCATTTACTGAGGAGCGAGCGATAAAGTCTTTGAAAATCTTTGGAGCGAGCGTTTAAGTCTTTAACGCTTGCCACGTGATTACTTTAACCCTGCCAGCTGATTGTATTGTTACTCGGCGCCCTACAGCGCCCCTTTCCGCTGGCGAATTCAGCTACAATGGACATGAGTAACTGTGATTATATTTATCATCTGGGAAATAAAAATTGCAAATGTATACGAAAAATTTTGTATGTAGGGCCTATTTTGTGGGTAAAGCATCTTTCTCGGTTTTGCTAAAACTGTGTGCTTGAACTGTTTAGCTCAAGCGAGAAAGACCTACTTTAATACATACTTTACATACTTTAAGACCCTTAATACACAAATAACCAACTATTAGATCTGAAAATTTTTTATTCTTCCTGATTTGCTAACATTTGAACAACATCTGTCTAATGATTCAATCAATTACCATCCTTCAATAAGATTAACATTGAAATTTGGTAACCTTTCTAACAGCTAGTGTGGCCGATTTTACCTAGAATACACACAAGCAGCAGAGATAAAAAGAGGGAAAGAATCATGCTTGCTTCTTAATATAAGATTGTTCAAAGGATTTGTTTAGTTGCAACCTCTATCCCAAAAACATCCCAAAATTTGAAAAAAAGTGTTTAAATTATTTTTGATGTATTTGTATGACATTTATGTGTTAAAAAAATAGCCTATTTATTGTTACCATCATGTTTTTATGTGATTTTATAAATGGTGTTTACTTCCAATTGAGCCCATAAAAAAAGAGTTGGAAAACCAACAAAAATAAGTTGAGAAAAACGTATAACTAAGATGGGAAATTTGAGGCTCTACCCCCTAGAAAAAAATTCTGGACGCCTCTGCCCATAAAACTACTGAGAAAAGCAAAATTGAATTTAGAAAGTAATTAATTCTTAAAAGGAAATAGAATGTACTAAACCAATTATTTCTGACAATAATAAAAACAATAATTATAAATTAATTTATATAGGCCTAATTATTTTTGTAATATTTTTTAAAGTCGGCAAACTTAAAATGTTGATCTTTTAAAAGGACTTATCAACAAAAGTGGATAGATTGAAGGATGGATATGGTTTTATTTGTATAAGGCCAAAATCCTTTCAGCATTAATTAAAGGTGAGATCCGGAGATGCTGAAAATCAATTAGGGCCCCACCACAACACGAGGCTGAGGTTTCGGCTATGCAGCTTCGACATTTTTGTTCCTTCAACCTTCTACTGATTAATGGTAAAAGATTTGATCTTTGGCAATTCCTAGCTATGCCTTAAAAGTGACTGAACTATAAAAAAAATAAACTTATTGAAAAAAAGAGAAAAAAATTAAGAAGAAAGGGAATATAACAATGATTAGTGATATTAGTATAATACATTAAATTAATACAGAGGCTTAGAAAAACTCTTTTTAAATTAATTTATCAAAATATTTCATTTGGAAACGTTGGATATTTTAATAAAGCTCTACCGTAGTTATAGAATGACTTTGCTATTTGTCCCAGCAATTCTCAAAACGTACATAAACGTTAGTGAATGGTAAGTTTGATGTACATAGTAAACAGTTGGCTATTGGCTGATGACAAAGTTAGTGGATGTGATATTGTAAATTAATGCATAGTGATGGGATCAGAGCGATACACTGTCGGCAAACACCACACTCAAGGCAGCAGCGATTTGAAGCTTGGTCTACTTGATTAAAAATATACTTGGATTTAATATATTGTATTCAAAAATAGATCTGCTTTTTATAGTTCCAAATAACTTCTAAATATAACGAATTATTAGCTTAGGTTTTTAATAGTATTGTAATTTATTTTTGAAAAATATCATTGAAAAACTAACAATTCATTTCAGAATATTAATTATTCCTCTGTAATGTAGTATAGGGGCTGAGCTGTTTTGGCTAGAGTTAGTGAGCGGGTTTTTTGTTGAAAATCCTAGTAGTATCTTAAATTATTTCCAATCTCTTGGTAAAATAACCTGCCTTGGTAAAAAAACATTACATAACTCAAAATAATTTTATACTTATATATGCATAAATAGACTATAACATAGGTGTAAAAATTATCTTTCTTAATCGAATATCGGAAAATAAGCCGAATTTAATTTGAATTTCATCATCACAAGTTGAAAGTTCCTCTATATGAAAATGTGTAAGTAGAAACCTAGGCTCACAGGTCAAGTCGGCTATATTTGGTCTTGCGTTTATCTACTATCTTTGTTATCTCTGTAAGTCTAATTAAATAAAAATTGCCAAAAATAACTCGAAGAAATATCACAGTATTGTGAATTTTGATTTGACGAAAGTCAACTGTATTAGGATATTGGTACGCACTAGCGGTTGATGTTAATGTACACTAATTTAAAGTAACAATTATGAAGTAACATTGGTGTAATGCACAGATCGTGGTGAAGGAGGACACGTTGACCCGTATGTCGTACTGCCAGTGCCGGCTAAAGCTCGTCTTCTCCAGTATATTCAAACAGTTCGGCTGGAACCATGTAGGGCTATTACTCGACAGATCCGACCTATTCTCCCTCACCGTGGGTAAGTAGAAAAATTTTGGTTAGATGACAAATTAGAAAGTAGAAAGGAATGTAAATCAAGCTTTAGAGATGTGGGGAGATACTAATAATTATTCTATCAACTACTTCAAAGCAATTTAAAAAAATTTAGAGGTGTTAAAGTTTTCAAGTTTTTAGCAAAATATTCTGTCTTAATTGACATGAAAACCTATAAGTTTATTTAATTGCTTGTACAAAGTCACTGACTAGCATGATTCAACAAGATCTGGTTAAGATTTGTTTTCAACGCAACAAAACATTTAAGATTTGTTTTTATTTATTTGTTATAGGCAAGCACTTGGAAATTGGACTTCGGAAAGCAGGAACATTAAGTTTTGTGAGGGAGTTGGATGGCAATGAGGAAGAAAACTGTGAGGTGTATTTGAAAGACGCCAGCATGTACGCTAGAGGTGAGATTAGTCAAGCTTTAACAAGAAGATATAAGGGTGCTTTGAGAGTTTTGGAATATTTTAGGTTAAATATGTAATCTAAAACTAAATCTTTCTTGGTCACTATATTTTATTTCTTTTTTTTTTTTATTACACATACTTTGATATATTTTATCTTACAAATGGATGGTTCCTTCTCAGGACAATGGATGGATCTTTACAGGATATGGTCTATCCTGCATCAGTTAAGAAATTAATTATGATTTAATATTATAAACAATCCAATGAATAATGTATTTATGGTACCCTCACACAGTTACACAATGAGGGCCACCCAGAGCCAAGTGGGGCTCCGGATATGAGAAATGACCCCTTTTGCCTTCCCTATCCCCACCGATTTTAAAATAAATTCATAAAAAGTGGCAATTCGCTAACAGAGATATATGTAATGTGATGGACACTCATATTAACGGGAATATTCAAACAATTTAACATTTTATTTTTCATTAATTTACAATAACGTTTACTTAACATCCCTCTTAGTGCCCCCAAAAACAATGACATAGCTTTCTTCAGTACCAAGCCGTACCATAAGATGAGGCTACGTCACAATCCTTTAGCCCCGCTCGGCCATAGGTCTACTGCCTGCTGAACACACTTTAATTATCTCGTTCTATTTTCAAAAACAATACTCTGCATTTTATTATGCTTGTTTGTAAAAGGCTGTAACATTAAAAACTTTATCAGCAAGATTAAAATTCTGTTGTTGGTGATGTTGTTGCAGTGGTGATCCTGAGTGTGCGAGGGCTGTTGGTGCGACGCTGCATGATTGCTGCTCATAACCTCGGCATGACACGCGTAGACTGGACATTACAACTGTGCGTGTACAGCACACATGTTGTCGACTGTTATTGTGTTGGTGTTTCAGTGGTGATCCTGAGTGTGCGAGGGCTGCTGGTGCGACGCTGCATGATTGCTGCTCATAACCTCAGCATGACACGCGTAGACTGGACATTACAACTGTGCGTGTACAGCACACATGTTGTCGACTGTTATTGTGTTGGTGTTTCAGTGGTGATCCTGAGTGTGCGAGGGCTGCTGGTGCGACGCTGCATGATTGCTGCTCATAACCTCGGCATGACACGCGTAGACTGGACATTACAACTGTGCGTGTACAGCACACATGTTGTCGACTGTTATTGTGTTGGTGTTTCAGTGGTGATCCTGAGTGTGCGAGGGCTGCTGGTGCGACGCTGCATGATTGCTGCTCATAACCTCGGCATGACACGCGTAGACTGGACATTACAACTGTGCGTGTACAGCACACATGTTGTCGACTGTTATTGTGTTGGTGTTTCAGTGGTGATCCTGAGTGTGCGAGGGCTGCTGGTGCGACGCTGCATGATTGCTGCTCATAACCTCGGCATGACACGCGTAGACTGGACATTACAACTGTGCGTGTACAGCACACATGTTGTCGACTGTTATTGTGTTGGTGTTTCAGTGGTGATCCTGAGTGTGCGAGGGCTGCTGGTGCGACGCTGCATGATTGCTGCCCACAACCTCGGCATGACACGCGTAGACTGGACATTACAACTGTGCGTGTACAGCACACATGTTGTCGACTGTTATTGTGTTGGTGTTTCAGTGGTGATCCTGAGTGTGCGAGGGCTGTTGGTGCGACGCTGCATGATTGCTGCTCATAACCTCGGCATGACACGCGTAGACTGGACATTACAACTGTGCGTGTACAGCACACATGTTGTCGACTGTTATTGTGTTGGTGTTTCAGTGGTGATCCTGAGTGTGCGAGGGCTGCTGGTGCGACGCTGCATGATTGCTGCTCATAACCTCGGCATGACACGCGTAGACTGGACATTACAACTGTGCGTGTACAGCACACATGTTGTCGACTGTTATTGTGTTGGTGTTTCAGTGGTGATCCTGAGTGTGCGAGGGCTGCTGGTGCGACGCTGCATGATTGCTGCTCATAACCTCGGCATGACACGCGTAGACTGGACATTACAACTGTGCGTGTACAGCACATATGTTGTCGACTGTTATTGTGTTGGTGTTTCAGTGGTGATCCTGAGTGTGCGAGGGCTGCTGGTGCGACGCTGCATGATTGCTGCTCATAACCTCGGCATGACACGCGTAGACTGGACATTACAACTGTGCGTGTACAGCACACATGTTGTCGACTGTTATTGTGTTGGTGTTTCAGTGGTGATCCTGAGTGTGCGAGGGCTGTTGGTACGACGCTGCATGATTGCTGCTCATAACCTCGGCATGACACGCGTAGACTGGACATTACAACTGTGCGTGTACAGCACACATGTTGTCGACTGTTATTGTGTTGGTGTTTCAGTGGTGATCCTGAGTGTGCGAGGGCTGTTGGTGCGACGCTGCATGATTGCTGCTCATAACCTCGGCATGACACGCGTAGACTGGACATTACAACTGTGCGTGTACAGCACACATGTTGTCGACTGTTATTGTGTTGGTGTTTCAGTGGTGATCCTGAGTGTGCGAGGGCTGCTGGTGCGACGCTGCATGATTGCTGCTCATAACCTCGGCATGACACGCGTAGACTGGACATTACAACTGTGCGTGTACAGCACACATGTTGTCGACTGTTATTGTGTTGGTGTTTCAGTGGTGATCCTGAGTGTGCGAGGGCTGCTGGTGCGACGCTGCATGATTGCTGCTCATAACCTCGGCATGACACGCGTAGACTGGACATTACAACTGTGCGTGTACAGCACACATGTTGTCGACTGTTATTGTGTTGGTGTTTCAGTGGTGATCCTGAGTGTGCGAGGGCTGCTGGTGCGACGCTGCATGATTGCTGCCCACAACCTCGGCATGACACGCGTAGACTGGACATTACAACTGTGCGTGTACAGCACACATGTTGTCGACTGTTATTGTGTTGGTGTTTCAGTGGTGATCCTGAGTGTGCGAGGGCTGTTGGTGCGACGCTGCATGATTGCTGCTCATAACCTCGGCATGACACGCGTAGACTGGACATTACAACTGTGCGTGTACAGCACACATGTTGTCGACTGTTATTGTGTTGGTGTTTCAGTGGTGATCCTGAGTGTGCGAGGGCTGCTGGTGCGACGCTGCATGATTGCTGCTCATAACCTCGGCATGACACGCGTAGACTGGACATTACAACTGTGCGTGTACAGCACACATGTTGTCGACTGTTATTGTGTTGGTGTTTCAGTGGTGATCCTGAGTGTGCGAGGGCTGCTGGTGCGACGCTGCATGATTGCTGCTCATAACCTCGGCATGACACGCGTAGACTGGACATTACAACTGTGCGTGTACAGCACATATGTTGTCGACTGTTATTGTGTTGGTGTTTCAGTGGTGATCCTGAGTGTGCGAGGGCTGCTGGTGCGACGCTGCATGATTGCTGCTCATAACCTCGGCATGACACGCGTAGACTGGACATTACAACTGTGCGTGTACAGCACACATGTTGTCGACTGTTATTGTGTTGGTGTTTCAGTGGTGATCCTGAGTGTGCGAGGGCTGTTGGTACGACGCTGCATGATTGCTGCTCATAACCTCGGCATGACACGCGTAGACTGGACATTACAACTGTGCGTGTACAGCACACATGTTGTCGACTGTTATTGTGTTGGTGTTTCAGTGGTGATCCTGAGTGTGCGAGGGCTGTTGGTGCGACGCTGCATGATTGCTGCTCATAACCTCGGCATGACACGCGTAGACTGGACATTACAACTGTGCGTGTACAGCACACATGTTGTCGACTGTTATTGTGTTGGTGTTTCAGTGGTGATCCTGAGTGTGCGAGTGCTGTTGGTGCGACGCTGCATGATTGCTGCTCATAACCTCGGCATGACACGCGTAGACTGGACATTACAACTGTGCGTGTACAGCACACATGTTGTCGACTGTTATTGTGTTGGTGTTTCAGTGGTGATCCTGAGTGTGCGAGGGCTGTTGGTGCGACGCTGCATGATTGCTGCTCATAACCTCGGCATGACACGCGTAGACTGGACATTACAACTGTGCGTGTACAGCACACATGTTGTCGACTGTTATTGTGTTGGTGTTTCAGTGGTGATCCTGAGTGTGCGAGGGCTGTTGGTGCGACGCTGCATGATTGCTGCTCATAACCTCGGCATGACACGCGTAGACTGGACATTACAACTGTGCGTGTACAGCACACATGTTGTCGACTGTTATTGTGTTGGTGTTTCAGTGGTGATCCTGAGTGTGCGAGGGCTGCTGGTGCGACGCTGCATGATTGCTGCTCATAACCTCGGCATGACACGCGTAGACTGGACATTACAACTGTGCGTGTACAGTACACATGTTGTCGACTGTTATTGTGTTGGTGTTTCAGTGGTGATCCTGAGTGTGCGAGGGCTGTTGGTGCGACGCTGCATGATTGCCGCCCACAACCTCGGCATGACGCGTGGAGACTGGACCTTCCTAGACGTGGAAATCGTCCAGGTATCAGTCAGTAATTTTTTAAACTTAATGTGCCTAAAAGCTAAAATTATACTGGTGTCTTCATAGTTCATTTTCCTAGAAAATGTGAACTATATTAAAAAAAACCAAGGCAGTTTGACTTGTGGCCAGTTATAGTTAAGTCAATAGTAGTTGTAAAAAAGCATGCAAACAAATAAGTGAAACAAAGTTATAAACAATAAATAAGTTAAACATATAAACATTGGGTGGTACAAAAACCCAGAAAATATGAAATCTAGGAAAAAAATTCACTATCCTACAACAAATTACAAATAATGTGAAATTGCTTTGCATTCTGAGCCGTGTGGAGGCATTACTGTTCAATAACTCAATATAGATCTCTGCCCCCCAGTTGTTATCACCATCTGAGAGCTGTAACTAGCAAAATAATACCTAACTATCTGTAATAACATGATTCGTGTCCTCCTTTTTTCTCAACTTGTGTGGATTGTAGGAGGAATCTGTGCATACCATTAATAAGGTAGTGCCCTATAGATGAACAGAATTCCATTATAATTCACACCAACGCCCCATGCTACACGCCCCACAGGTTTTCAAAGTTTCAATGTTCAATGTTCCTTATAGAATAAGAGTAATTGATTGAATCAGACAAATTGTTCTGATTGCAAATGCTAGGAAATCAAGAAAAACATATGAATCAGCTACCAGGGCCGATTTGGTTAATGGGTCCAGGGGCGCAAGAGGTTTTACGTTTGTTGGAGGCGCAAACAAAAGAAAAGATAAAAAATCCCAGGTCAATGGTGATTCATATCCAGGGGGAGGGGTGCATCAGGATAATGAGTCATACAAATAGCCCATCAGCTACCTACAAATATATATTTTTAACTAATTTGGTACAGATCAAATGATACTGGTTGAAGATTGACCAGGAGGGGAGATCTAGTAATAAATATTGAAGATAATATGAGACAGCAAATTTATAGTAACTAAACAGCTGTGATATTTTCGTAGCAATGATCTTTTACAATACTTATTCAATAAATTGCAAGTAAAAAAATATTTTTTAAATAGGAGAAACTGTTGCCATTTTTACTCTAAGATGAAGGTGTTTTATGTAAATATAAATTAAGTATCCAGACTGTCCATTTTCTAGAATTTTCATTTTTCTGTTTCTTGCTTCTGGATTCAAGAATAAAATTTGCTTACTTTGAATAAATGTATGATAACTGAAACAAATGTAAACAAAATATACCG
>CM061533.1:56418131-56439680 GCA_030545055.2 Neoaliturus tenellus | reverse complement strand
GATCGGTCGACGGCCGGCGAACCACGACCGATCGGAACGAAGCGTGGTCCTCAACTCGCAGTCGGTATTTTGCAACCAATTTTATAAAGTGTTACATTTATAACAATGTTATAAAAATTGCTACATAAAAAATTCCAACGCATATGGTAGGTGTTATTCTCATGATGAGGTGTTATTCCTTCATGCAGGAAGTGGCTCCTAGATAGGAATAGAGCCCGTGGTTATATACAATGGTTTCTAGAAAAATAGTACATTTATGCTTTATTTCCTGCTGAATGCATAAAAAACCATTTAGAGCCCGTGGTTATATACAATGGTTTCTAGAAAAATAGTACATTTATGCTTTATTTCCTGCTGAATGCATAAAAAACCATTTATCTTGAAGAAAGAAATTGTAAAAAATAATTTTCTATTTACAGCAAGGTAAGAAAAAAATCAAATGTAACGTATTAAATACTGTTAATAAATTTTATTAACAGTACCTTATTTCTTTAAAAAACATTCTTTGTAAATACTTCATCTGAATTTTTTTAACCTTGATCTTTGCTAGGGATGATTTTAACTGTGATGTCTTCAAGTAAAACTATTCATTTTTCACAAATTGTTAATATACATTTTTTATAAAATACTGATGAAAGGCAGCCAAACATTGCCTAAAAATATAATAAAACTCTAAAAAAGCCGTTTTAATGTGTTTATTATAGCAAACATGTGTTTTTATTTTACACCATAAAAATGCTTTTAAAAAATTAAGTTTTCACAATTTTATTTGCACATCTACACAGCTTTCAAAAAACCGATAATTAATGAAATCGGTCCTTAGAACTTTGGATTTTTCTGCCTGAAAATTTTAAAAACTGTATTATGTAAGAGTAGATAAAGAGATACCATAGTCTCTATTTTTTATTTTGTGTATTTTGTGTATTGAACGCCAATTACGAATTAATATACCTACTTCAATTGCGGCATCAATGGACGTGTATATGATAGTGGTAATTATCAGTATACAGAGTTGTGTAACCAACTGAAAAATGAAACCATACTATCCGTGATTAAACTCACAATGAGCGAGCTAGCCTACATACGCGGGCTCCACTCGGCCTTCCGCCGTCGACCGATCTGAAGCGTCCCCACACACGCAACGATCCGTCGCACGTCGAGGCTGGTCGGACGCGGTCGGACGACGACTGATGGGATTCTCATCAGTCGTCGTCCGACCAAAATCGTCGTCAATCGGTCGGAAGCGTCCCCATACACGTAACGATCCGTCGCACGACGAGGTCCGTTCGGACGGATCTGACGGACCGATCGTTACGTGTATGGGGGGCCTTACAAACAAATAGCCTAAACCGTTCATCAATTTTTCTAATGACAGTGTTTACAACTACTGTAATACCGGAAGTGCGCGAAATATGGTTCCGCTTGATACCACCTGAAGTGAAGGAAATTCCTTTTTATAAGGCCGGCGACACACTACCGGACTTTCCATCTGACCGTATATCGGACCAAGCATCGTACCGAACATTACATCGGAAAGGGACGTAAATTTACTCCGAACATTTCGCCGAGCTAGACATCGGACCGAGCATCGTACCGTACATTACATCGTAAAGGGATGTAAATTTACTACGAACATTTCGCCGAGCAAGACATCGGACCGAGCATCGTGCCGGACATTACATCGTAAAGGGACGTAAATTTACTACGAACATTTCGCCGAGCAAAACATCGGACCGAGCATCGTACCGGACAAATCCACCAAGCGAGGTGAAGGAAGTTTAGAGAGAGATGGGGAGAGCGTATAAGGGGGCCGTTCGGCAAAACGAAATGGGCTCGTCGAAATGTCGGTAATTTTGTAGGAAGATTGCCTGAGTTACCGACGCCCGAGCCAAGATATCGGAAGGCACAAAAAATGGAAAATCAGGAGCGGCCGTTGCGTCCCTGGTCTCCCCCTCCCCCAACCGAACCCGAAAGATTTTCAACGAATGACACTGACCACACGCCAGCACAACAGAGCGGCCGGCGCAGACCCGGTTTTCGGGGTTGTAAAAATTATCTCGCTTCACTGGCACGGTCTGTCCCGCACCGGGGGAGGCTCGACAGCCGTGCTGCGGGTATGAGAAGTTCAACACGCGACTCTGAGTGACGGATTGCACGGTTATGTTTATTTTTGGATCAGTCAGAGTTTCCATAACATCCATATACTGTCGCTAAACAAAAAATTACACTACCATAATCACTTTATTTAGAATAGGGCATTGTCTTTTTTATGTTTTATATAATTTCAATACAAACTTTTATAGTTTTAATTTTAGATATCATTTTAAAACAAACTGTCATAGTTTAAATTTCAGAAGTCCAAATTGTCTGTAACCTAAAAATTATTATTTCAATGTACGATTTTTTTAAATATCGTACATTTAAATATTTTAATTAATTATAAAGTAGTATTCAAATTATAAATAAAATAATTCTTACAAGGATTTAACATAACAAGGCAAATTTAAAAATATTTATAATTCATTTACATACAAAATAAAAAAGCAAATTAATTGTGTAGCCTACAAAATTAACACATAGTCAAATACAAAAGTAACATATACAAAATGAGACTAATTTACAAACATTATTTCAATTTTCAATTGGCTAATAAAATAGCAATTTAATGACGCAAAACAATAAATACAAATTTAAAAAAAACTTCCCTGCATAATTATTATACAGAAACGTAAATAGAAACAAATTGTAACTTCTTGATTAGCATTGTACGCGATGGTGCTGTTATTCAGTACTTGATTAAATTAAATTCAAGATTTGATGAGAACAGGATTTGATTGAAATCAACTAAAATAAGCTTCCCTACAAAGTTGTTCAGACAGATAGACTACGCAAATAAAAAAAAACTATACAATACGAAAATAATAAAATACATAAATATAGTGAGGTAAATTCACATAGGCTATACATTTCCAATTTGGAAGATGAATTTGATCTCTGATAGGGGAATTTCTTGAGCAAAATTGTGAGCGTTCTACAAATCGTAGGAAGATAAGAGGGGTCTCAAATTAAAGGTCTCGGTGCCATGCACGAGGGAAAATTATCGTGATGTCCGTAATGTTACCAGGAAATGAGGAATAACGTTAAACGTCCTCCATAAGAATAGCATGAGGAATCGAAATCGTCTGCTTTGTGTACATTGGAACATATGTTTTGGTTTATTTTAAAAAGAAAGCCGGGTGGAATACAATGAGTGAAGATGATCTTACTTATTTAATACGCTAAGGGTTTTTTGTCTTGAGAACTCCTCCTACAATTTTCAACCGATTTTCCAGTTTTTGGTGTCGTTGGATAGGACTTGGTCTGTAGTTGTTTCCACCAAAAAATTTATGAGAATCGGACTGAAAATAAAAGCACTATCCAACATTGAAATCTTAAAATTTCCCATTTAACATTGGGGACTGAATAAAGCATTTGAAACATCTGTTAATAATCAGCTGTAAATACGTGTAGTTATTGGCGATTAAAGATATTTACATTATTGGATTAGTCGGATGTCATTGATAGCTAAAGTAACATTTGTACTGTATTTAAATAAATTGCTCGATTTCGAGCAACACGTATACTAGTATTAGGCCTATACTAATCACCTAAAGTGGCAATACTTTAATAAAATAGTTTTTTTTGCGTCGAATGACTACAAAATTCACTAGGAGTGTTACTTTAACCTTACAAACTATTAAAAATATACAGCTGATTTTTACATCAACATTTAAATGAAAGAAAACTTTATAATCCAGCGTAGGCCTAGATGCAAATAAATGGAAAAATAGAATTTGATCTTGAAACGGGTACAATGAGCGATGAGGTTCAAGAAAAGGTTTTTTGTTTGCATTAAAGTATGTCTTTAGTTTGATTTAAAAAAAGAATAAACTAAACCCATAGAATAAAAATTAAATTATTATTAATTCAAACGTATAGTGTGGCAGCCAACAAAGTGTTGGTGTTCTGAAAAATTGCACTATCTATATCTATCTATATATATATATATATATATATATATATATATATATATATATATATATATATATATATATAATACGTGATGCCCTTTTTTTGTTAACACTACTCCTCCCTTATTTCTGGACCAATTAGTTTGAGGTGTCAAAAGAATGGTCTTAGTTCGTAGTTTTGCAATAAGGTTTTAGATTTTTGATATTTTAATTCTGAAGCTCACGGGAAGCCCTCAAAGTTCTTTTTTTGTCCATAAGATTAACATGGGCAACAATTTATATTGAATTGCTAAATAAAACAGCTGTTGATAGTTGACAAACAAACACTTATGTTAAAAGCTGAATAGAAGCAAATTGAACTGGTACTGAAATATCAACACAATTTCATACTTTATCAGTGTGTAATCTGAGGTTTCAACCTTTTCTCAAAATGTAACCGGTAGATTTTGCTTTAAAGTTTTATTTACGAGTATTTGGGCAAAAAAAAGTTTTGTAACTTAACCCTGGAAAAATTCATTTTTGTTTACGAAAACAATTTTGGAAATTGAAACTTTTGACATGGGTCTTATTGGTTGTCCGACTGGTATTGAAACAATAATGAAAGGTAACAAATATTAAAATAGAACACTAAATTTGTGTGCATGGGTTTTCAAACTGCTGTAAACCATAAAGAAAAGGGATAGTTGGTTGTAAGTGTAATAACCTTTTTATTTACTAGTATAAACATGTTTTATGCAGAACGCTACACATATTAAAAAACCTGTGTAAAAGACAACATTTAAAAGTTTTCTACCTTCAGTATAGAAAACAAGCTTATTACAAAAATAGTTTTTATAAAGAGAAATTTTAACCAAAATAAAAATGCCACTAAAAACAAAATGGACCACACCAACAAAGATGTAGATTCTTTTAATTTTTGTGTTTTCTTTACTTAAATTTTGTAATGTCATGGAAACTTTAGTTAAATAGGATTTAGGCATAAATAGTAGTGTGGACTCATTCACTATGTCATTGACTACCTCATACAGTAGTACTACAAAAACAGCCACAGTGAGTGCTGCATAACTCATACAGGATCGGGGAGTATTGAAATGTTGATTTTTATTCTGTTTTCATTTACGTTTTATGTTTGATGAATTATGTAGATCCGACATCTGTGAATTTATTCTAAATTTTATAGGAGGGTTTAGACAAAGGCCCTAAGACATATCGGTAAAAGAACAACTACGTTATTTTAGCTAATTTAGACCTAAAAGAACGAGCACCACATCTCAACACTATCACATTGGGAAGTTGGAGAATTGGTAATGAAGATCGATCGATGAAACACCAATAATGTTCTATCTGATTTTTACTATAATGAGTTTTTTCAAAGTAGGCCTATTACCATGGAGCAAAGTTTGATCACTAGGTATCCTAATAAATGCAGCGCATTGCGCTGCACAGGCCCCCTAGTATTATACTATTTTGTGTTTTACTAATTGTAGAATGATAGGATCGATAGAGTTTCAATTAAAGACGTTTGCTCCAAAGATTAGGGAAAACAAAAACATGCCAAAAATCTTCCAAATAAATGAGAAAGAACGGGGAAATTGCTCCATAAATTTACATGGATTAAAACAATTTTACTTTTTCAGCATCAGTAAACTTTTTTTAATTTTTCTTTTTTGTTGTGACCCTAAAAATTAAAACAGGAGGGAAAATACTATTTAAGCTCATGGACAAACAAGGTAATCAAACAGTTGAATGAAGTATGGTGTATGATGAACACTATTGAAAGTGTATTTATCCTGAAATGGGTGCTGAGCATCCGTCACGATTTTTAATCATTGTCCCTTTTCTAAGAATGGGGAAATGCTTTATAAAATTTATAGGGATTAAAAAAAGTTTACTTTGTTTTCACGCAAATAAGTTACTTGTATTTATTAGGAGAGCCGAAAATTGTACAAGTGAGTGAAGACAGTCTACTGTAACGGAGTGTGTTAACATTTTGTGACCCTAAAAAATAAAACAGGAGGTAAAATACTATTTCAACTAATGGAAAAACAAAATACAGAAATCAAATGGTTGAAAAAAGAATGGTGTATGATGCACACTATTGAAAGTAGGCTACTGTATTTATTCTGAAATGGGTGCTGAGCATCCGCACGGTTTTTAATAATTGCCCCTTTTCTCGTACATTATGTTAATTTTTGTCTTAGCTCAAGGATTGTTATTTATTAAAAAGCCCATTTTTAGAATCGATATAGGTTTTAACCATAGACAAAATTAAGCATTCATTCACGGTATCATGACTCTCGAGATTGTAAAGAGTGCTTTGGAAGCGGATGACTGCCTTTGGTCATTGTGCTATTATTTAATGATCCTGAATAATGAAATGGCTGCTATTTGTCAGTAAAAAAGACACCTCATCTGATCCATCACAACCATCACACTCACCCTTCAGTCATACTCACCACAGAGTGCGTCGGCGTTTCAAATAAGTATAAAATTCTTTGCAAACAGTATTGCTGAAATATTATCGATAAAAACAAATCTTCTGACAGCTTTCTTTGTAAAGCATTTTCTTGGTAATCCACGAAGATCTAAATTATTATAGTTAGGGGCTTCTGCCCCAATAAGCCACTATCATAGTTCTAAAACATAGGCCTATTACCATATTTATGCGATCAAAAATATTACAGTGTAATGGATCAAATATTATAATAATAACCTATAAACTGCTACAGAACGCATTTTCATATTGATTTTAAAAACAAAATTAAAATACCAGTTGTAATCATTAAACTCTAAAATAATAAAAACAACCAAACAGTTTTTGTTTTTTTTTTCAATTTATTACAATAATGGAAAAAAATTCTAATAGAGGGTATTTTACAAACACTTACGTTATTATTTTACTAACGGTTATAATAATAATTTATTTTGTTTCTATCATAGTTAATATAATAGATGTGATAATAGAAATATGTTGCATATAGTACTATGATAGTGTAATACCGGACTTAATCAAATGGGGAAATTGCGAACTTTGAGGGCTTTCAAGGCCCTTCCTTTCGTATTGCTATTTACCAACAACAACTTCACACTGAGCTATTAAATGCATCGGCCGCACGTATGAGAAGTGAGAACGACTGGCCGGAGCGGCCCGGCGGTGTGCTGTGCGTGGCCGCCAGCCACAATGGCTAGGAGATCGACGGTAGATCGATGGCGTGGACGGTTGGGTTTGTTTATAACTTGAAAACTACTTTTGCTTGAAGATATTTGTAAGATGGGTAGTATAAAGGAAACAGAAAAATTAAACAGGACTGGTAGTAGTTTCCTTCACGTAGTTCGTTGCCGCGCCGCTAGGTTCACCCGAAACAGTGGCCTTTTTCCCGCGCGGGGGCAAAACATGCAATCGTATTTCCCGTCTTCGGTTAGTGTTTACCGACCAAAATATTTTATTTTACGATTTATTTGAAGTTAAAGAGTGGTTCTAGTGGAAGGCTACCTGCTTTTTCAATAATTTGTGATATTATTACGTGAAAATGTATGTCAAAGTTAGTGAATTTCAGCATCAAATAAAAGTTATTATAAATTTTTTTTTAGAAAAAATCAGGTATACTTCCACTAGAACCACTCTTTGACTACCATATAAAACAAACAGCATAAGTCTACGATGAACAGTTCGAACCGAAGGCTGGAAATACGATTGCATGTTTTCGGGTAGATTTTCGGTGCCGAACGGCCCCCTTAAGTCAGGCCGCTAGACGATGGGGTGGAGAAGGGATGGGCTTTCCATCCCGAATGTTCGGGGCCACGCTCGGTACGGCGTTTGGAGCAAAATTTACCTTGACACGCTACCGTACATCGGACCGTACACCTGACCAATCTTTTCTCTGATGTTTCGCCAGAAAACCGCCTCCAGAGCGAGTTTTTGCTCGGTACAATGCTCGGTCCGGCGAAATTGTACCGAGTTACCAAGTCGCCGCCTTAAAAGACAAATCCCTCACTAGTTCATCACTAATCCTCCAAATTTTTCGCTACGCAAGAGAGTTGAAATTTGGTACACTGATTTGTTCAGTTCTCAATAGGATAACGTGATGATGAAGCAATTAAAACGCAAATAAATCTTAGGAAGTTCTGTTTATAATTTTAGGAGGGAAAAATTATCTCATCTGAGCAGATTTCATCATCATCCGGAATATTTTGTTATAGTTGTCCTAATAAAAATACCGACATTTGCGTTTGAATTTTCAAAATTATTATGATCGGCTTATCATATTTAATTACTTTAATTGTGTATTTTATTCTTAGACTCTGGGCCTGAGTCTCATTGACCAATATTTAATTAGAGCCTTTCATGGTCTGAGAGAAAAGCTGTACGGTCGCATATGTCATTCAAATTACAATTATTTTATACTGCTTTACAGAAAAAAAACTTAAAAGTAAAATCCAGTGAAGCCATTATGCTGTACAAATTTAACGTACTATACAGTATTGTAAAAGAGCGGCACCGAAAAACACAGCTAGATGTTTCGAATTTCAAACACTGAGACTAGAAACATAAATGAAAACAACTTAATGGTTCCAAGCAGTAAGTAAACAAAATTGTAATTTTAATTAGGCTATTTAATTAAATATATTACTAGTTATAAGTATACGAGTATAACTCGTTTAGCTCTTTCATAATTCGGTTAGTTCGAATAAAATTATCAATATAGGCCCTATACGCAATTTAGCATACATTACAAGAGGTTGGTTATATGTCCTTTGTTAGTGGGTGTCAACTAATTGTTTTTGGTGTGCGGGGATTGCCTCTAGATACGTTGCGTCAGATTATTCTAAAGAAAATAATTGCTTTAGTCTCATCATTTTAAAATTATTTATTTTGTTTCGTTTCTGTTTTGTCTGATCATTCTGGTTCGCGAACTCATTCAAGTAGATACTGCCCTACACCCCTGAACCAAATTTAATCTAAATCGGAGGTTCCGTTCAAACGCTATCACTAATATAATAATTGAAAACCATTAATTAATTGTAAACGCTGTAAAATTTTAATCAGCTATATTGAAATGGAAAAGTTCGAGCCTAGTATTAATAATAATTAAAAATACTCTTCAAATGTAGACAGGACGACGCTACAGCAGCATCGGACTGGCCGAACTCTCATTGTAGCGAGTCTGCGCGTGCGTATGTTGGACGTCGCAGTCCGATGTTTTTAGAAATGTACCCGCGCCTCACCCCTCGCCCTAGTTGGGCGCACCTGACTGTACTAGGACAGTTGTAATGGAAATCAGAGTGTACGATGGATATTTTGCCAAAGGTGATGAAGGTTAGGTTGTTTTTCGTGATTTATTGGAAAAACTTTTTGAATTTTATATGTTACAAATACACTTAGATTTCTCCTTATACATTGTGCATAAAGACGAAACCAAAAATACAATCAACATGGTGAGTTTCTGTAGCCTACGTATTTATAACTGTCTCTTTATACAGGATAAGGCGCTGGCAATGATAGAGGGATACAATGATGAGGGCAATGATGAGGGGACGGAATGTATTCTGGTTAATTTGAAATATTTTGTAGGGGCCTACAATAAAAAGTATTAGTTTTTATTTCCTTTACTCGGTCTGGCAATGATAGAGGGATACGGAATGTATTCTGGTTAATTTGAAATATTTTGTAGGGGCCTACAATAAAAAGTATTAGTTTTTATTTCCTTTACTCGGTGACTCTTCAATGGAAATTAAATTGGTCAAACATATATAGCCTATAGAGAGCATGCAAAGCCCTAATTCTCTTATATTTCCATTCTTTGACCCTCCTTTATGATACAGAGTTGAAATTTAGCACAGTACACGATTCTTTGGGTTCAAAATAGGAAAGTGCATTGTTTTATATTGATATTTTACATCAGAGTCCTGCCTGGCCTCGCTGGTATTAAAACTTCCTATGTTATCCTTATGGACTCAGGTTTACAATAAGTCGGATGGTTATTTTAAATGTCTGTTATTTTTTAACGTAGTTTAGTAAATGGATAATTGAATTCAGCACTATTAATGGGCATATATTATGTACTGAAACAGTCCCTGTTTTCCACTCGTAGGGTTGGTATTTGGCATGGACGTTTCTCTTTGCCCGTAAATCACTATAGGCCTAAGAAACGGTTTTACAAATTTCCTAAGGACTCCGCCCACAGAACTTAGGGGCCGTCCATAAATTACGTCATCGCTTTTTGGCCATTTTTGGACCCCCCTCCCTAAAATCATTCTGCCATCATAATTTGTCTGACCCCCCCCCCCTCTCGGAAAAATGACATCATTTTTAACAAACCTCCGTTTAAGTAAAAATAATGCTTTTTACATGCTACATGATAAACTAAAAAAATGACCAATAAAATCTGAATTTACCTTCAGAAATAAAGCCAAAATGACTTTCGCAATCGAAAAATAAACTATAAAACAACGTAAAATAGTCCAATGTATTTTATAGATAATTATTTTATAATAGTTGGGTTGTGTTTTTATTTATCATTGTTTTACTGTTAAAAGTCGATATAAAAAATCATATTTAAAATGACGTCATATCAAAGCCGACCCCCCCCCCCCTTGCACATCACCTTACCGTCATTTTCAATCTGGACCCTCCCCCCCTATTTTCAGATGACGTAATTTATGGACGACCCCTTACAAATTACAATATAGGCCTAATGTTGTTATTCTTAAAGCCAATTTTTAGTACGGATTAAGAGACAACGAGTCTGAAAATCTCTATAGGACCTACGATGTTATAATTTGGCATGGGGAAATGAGAACGCGTGTGTTCCACTTGCCCCACGGTTTCGGGCCCATCTCAAAACAGGACACTTGCCCCACGGGGTTAACAGTCAGAAAAAATGACCGCTAAGAACAGGACACTTGCCCCACCAGAAGAGAGGGCGGTACAGCCCCTCCCCCAACGGCCTGCTGCTCTCTCGCCTCTCTCGCTCTCTCTCTCCCTCACTAAAAATAAAAAATTATAAAAGCCTCAACGTTAATATTTACTATACTATTTCATAGTAGCAGCCATGTAACTGATTTCTTTTGTCCAAACAGTATATTATTACAAGGCTTAATTGTGTAATTAAATTATGGTATTTAATTAGAATAAAGATAATTTGGGCAAATTATCATTAGTTAATATAATATCATTCTCGTGTGATTTTAAATTAATGTTTCATTTTCTATTTAATTACAGTAAACAGTATGCAATATTTCAAAGAAAAAACTAGTAGACATTAAGCATTATTGTATTTTATACTAAATATACCTCTGATTCTCGCGCCACGGAAAGATGGTTACTTTAACTTACAGTTTTATGGGAGAAACTGTTCTGCACGCGCTCTCTTATTTTGATGTTAGCATTTTGTATTTCTTTTAATACTCGCATACGTTATTTATTATTGAATCTTGATATCGAATAACAAAGGAATCTTTATTTAGGAATGTTAAGTGATCTATTCTGCTCAGTTAGAGGGTCGCATGCAGTCGTAATATTGAGTAAGCGAAGCAAGGGGCTACAATGCAATTCATACGGGACTGTGCTTTATGATGACGTCACGCAACAGAGCATTCAGGCAACCACCAGCCAAGCCGAGTGAGGGAGTGAGAGAACGAGAGAGGCGAGAGAGCAGCAGGCCGTTGGGGGAAGGGCTGTACCGCCCTCTCTTCTGGTGGGGCAAGTGTCCTGTTCTTAGCGATAATTTTTTCTGACTGTTAACCCCGTGGGGCAAGTGTCCTGTTTTGAGATGGGCCCGAAACCGTGGGGCAAAATGGATACACCCATGAGAACAGCTGTTTATGTCTTGTCCGCATTCCTGCGTTTCCGTTTTATGGTGGAGAGAAAACTTGATTTAGCTGGGGTGTTACTACTGTGTGACTTATTGATACTATCGTATGGAGGATAGATTACCCACTTCCTACAGTGATATTTTGCATATATGCAAATTATATATCACACTCTTTGCTCATGTACTCTCTATAAGAAACGGTTCCAACAGGACTCCACAGCATAAGACATCAAAATATCGATGTAATGTTATTCTTAAGGCCAATTTTAGACACAAATCAACGAAACAACAAATCCAAAAATTTTATTTTAGTTATGAATTTTCAATGTTCTTTCAGAGATCTCCGCCCAACAGGACTTAAAAATATCTACACAATGTTATTCTTATGGCCAATTTTAAATCTATATTTATTTAATTAATACATTAAAGACTTTTTAGTTAAGAGAATTCCTCCTACAATTCTCAAGCGATTTATAAGTTTTTGTTTTGTTGAAGAGGGCTTGGTCTGTAGTTGTTTCAGCAAAAAATTGATGAGAAAATAACTGAAAATAAGGGAGCTATCCAAAAATTAAATTTGAAATTTTCCCATTAGAATAGCATTGGGATTGGGCTAAGAATTTAATGTTCTTCCAAATGAGTGTAGTTTTTGGTCACTGATGATATTCACAATTTTGGATTGGTCGGATGTCATTGATTTAAATTTGGTTTGGGTTACCTTAGTCTCCAGTTCAATTGTGGTTGCTGACCACGACCTTAGGTTTCGACACCAATTGTGTCATGTTAACATAGATGTCAGTTGAAGTTGAACATCAGACTGGTCCTTGCGTCAAGGTTGACGTTGTCGATGGTCAAAAGTACATTTAAAAACACAACACTGACACCCGCACATTTTACGAACACTACAAAAACAATTTTTTACAACTAACGGGTGGCCGAAAGACGGATGCCCGCATCAACCGGTACCGGCGCGGGGAGGACACTCGTTTTTCATTGATTTAGAAAAACTAAATGTAAATTTTTTATGGAATCAAAATAAATTGCTCAATTTTGAGCAACAACACTTGTACGAATAAATAAACAACGATTTGAAACAACATATAGGACAACGGAGTTGAAATTTAAGATGGGTGTTTTCTATTGGTACATTGGTGCTCATTAGGAAAATGCCTTGCAAAATCTTACAGGGATCAAAGTTTTAATATAATTTTTATTGAAGAATATTTTTTGGCATTTTAAAGATACTTTATTAGCTAAAATCACAACCGCTGGTAAAAGCTACGGTTTTAGACCAAATATCTAATAAAATTTATCAGTATAAAATGAGACTAATGTAATGTCCATTCTGAATTAACATAAGAAGTAGACGATCCAACATATTTCTCTGTTGAGAAATATACGTTTATGTATAAGAAAGGGCATGTCACCACGCACAAGCGTGGCTCATTGTATGAAAAATTCGGTACAATAGTGCTTGTAATGTTTTTTTTTTTTTTTTTTTTGGTATTTTACTGTCGAATAAATTTGATTTGAATTGATCCACTGGACACTCCAGGTGGCCAAGGTTTTGTGGCTGTCAGTGAGGTAGAGCAGTGGCAGATTATTTTGAGTCGCTCTTTCTTCCCAGCCTCACCGTTAACTTGTCACGGACTTTAGTTTGCTTGATTGACTTATCTGAACTACATCCTACATTTCAATAAAGCGCGTAGTGGATGTATTCTTGTTGAGACGAGCAGCACGCACACTCTGTCGGGCGCCGGGGCAACTGCGCCTGCGTAGGCCTACTGCGCTGCGCGACTGCGCGTGCGCGGCGCCGGAGTGAGACATCAGCAGCGTGCGCACCGCGCAGGTAATGGCGCAGCTCGGCGCGGCGCGGCCGCCATAAACAGCTGTTGATTACTTGTCCGCATTCCTGCGTTTCCGTTTTATGGTGGAAAGAAAACTTGATTTAGCACTCTGGAGTGTTGCTAAGTGACTTATTGATGCTATCGAATGGACGACAGATTACCCACTTCATAGAGTGATATTTTGATGCATTTACTATATCTACTGAATGTTGGATTCTTTCTTTGGTTGTGCAAATGCGACTTAACATTAAAATTATTCTCAAAAATATGTATTATAAAAATTATATATAGTACTTTTACGTACATTCTTTCCTCGCCTTTGAAATCAATTTGATACAGTATAGAGTGATCGGTTCATCTGATTTTTAGTAAATAATGAATTTAGATAATGCTATTTATCTAAATAGCATTATGAGGAAAATACTAGATTTGAATGGAATCATAATGAGCAATTTACGGTATGTATTTTGATTAGAAAACAATAATTGGAAAAAAAGATTGAATTTTCTTTTATTTGTAAAAAATGCTGAAGCAACTTTAATATTCACATAGGTCTATATCGAATGCGAATATTTTCTACATCTACTCACTCATAGTGTAAACTAAATAATTTTAATGAATGATCACTATCCAACTTAGGGGTCGTCCATAAATTACGTCATCTGAAAATAGGGGGGGAGGGTCCAGATTGAGAATGACGGTAGGGTGATGTGCAAGGGGGGGGGGTCGGCTTTGATATGACGTCATTTAAAATATAATGTTTTATATCAAATTTTAACAGTAAAACAATTATAAATTCTAGCACAACTCAACTATTATAACGTAATTATCTATAAAATACATTAGACTATTTTAAGACGTTGTTTTATAGTTTCTTTTTTCATTGAGAAAGTCATTTTGGTTTTATTTCTGAAGGTAAATTCAGATTTGATTGGTCAGGTTTTTTAGTTTATCATGTAGCGTTTAAAAAGCATTATTTTTTACTTCAAACGGAGGTTTGTTAAAGATGACGTCATTTTTCCGAGAGGGGGGGGTCAGACAAATTATGACGGTAGGATGATTTTAGGGAGGGGGGGTCCAAAAATGGCCAAAAAGCGATGATGTAATTTATGGACGGCCCCTTAGCTACTCAAATCATCCTCAAATACATAGGCCTACAGTAGGCCTACTGTCATACAGTATAATAATTTAATTTGAATGTGAATATATACAATTTCAATTTAGTAAAGTGTCAGATGAATGGTATTAATGTATGTTCGTGGAAAAGGCATGAACCGTAGAAAAAATACACAGTACGTTTGGCATTTTGTACTAGTTTTGATTGGAGAATGTCAGAACATTTTTCTACCAAGACCACTGAATATTTTGGGACAGTGTTTATTCAGCAATGTCTGTCAATAGGAAAGTAACCAGTAAACCAACAGCAGGTAGGGCTAATTGTGAGCAAGTAAGCATTATTTTCATATTGTACTATCTTTTTTTACTTAGCATGTTGACGCTTCATTTTGAACAATGAATACGAATTATAGACTATATCTGCCTTTTTATAAACTAGCCACGTAGGCGCAAGAATAGGGTTAAAGGTTGTTATTTAATTTAGTTGTACATAAAAAGATAACCAAATTTTTGAGGTCGCATACCGTTATAGGATATTCAAAACAAATCCTTCTTACAATTTGACATCCCCACAACTTTCCACTTTTACCTGAATTTCGTAATGATTGCATTTGTTTTATGAAATGAGATGGAATCCTCGCCCAGCCATCTGGAGCCATAACGACGTATCCTCGAAGCTGAGGATTAGAACATTTTGTATCATCTCGCCCTGTTATTGGAATAAAGTGGCAGAATGGAAATGTGTCAGTTGTGTTGATGGGCGCTCATATGGCCAGTGTTCTCTCCGATGAAGCTGTCCCAGACCCTCGGCTGATACGAGTTATTTATACGCTCCCATCGCCATCGTCTGGTTCGTGTATCCTCGCCTCTGTCGATATTTCTGTACGATGACAACCGTCGTCCCGACCATCGCCTGCTGCGTACACGGACCCGATGATTGCTCCTACAACACGCAGGCTAACAGTTTACTCTGGACCGACTTTGAGAAATGTTACCAGCGGGATGCTGCGTATATCAAAACACAAAGATTCCAACTTGTAAACTTCTTTCACAGCAGGTGGTTGGTGTATCTCCACGCGACACCATCCGAAAAATAACTGTTTGCTGGTAGGAAAGACCCAATCATCACGTCGTTAAGATTCCAACATATAAGTTATTTCAATCTTTATGTTCAAGACATGTTACCTCATTTATTGCTTACATAAATTGTAAGGGTCTGAGGATGTTGGTTTGCTGCAGATATTTGTTAAAAGCTAGATAGCCTACATCATAACACCGACGCATTCTAAGGTGAATACTGTAATGTGGTATTGCCAACTCCTGCTACTAAAAGGTGGTGTTGGTATTGCTAAAACAACAGATGTTTAATCTTCCATACGATTAACATTAAAACTTTAAAAGCCTGTACGGCCTGTGGGCTGATGTGAATTAAAATGCGATTCTGCTCATTTACAGGGCATCTTCTTCTAACGGTGAGTGCGATTTTCTCCTACGATGCTTGCAAGCAGAGAAAAAAGTAGGAAAAGAAACATACTTGAATATTAATACATTTACTAACGTTTCCTTTATCAGTGATCAAAGGTAGCCGAGCCCAGTTTCGGACTATCGAAAAGCTTTTTGCAGGATCGAACCAACAACCTTCAACAATAGAAACGAATTATTTTTAGATTTGTTCAAGTGTCAATTCAAGTGTTTGTTTCAAGTGCCAATTGAAAAATATATAAAAAGTGATCGAAACCCAATGAAAAACCTTATTAAGAGTTACTTACTAGATATAATTGAAAGAAAACGTTTTAGGCTAACAATGTGTTGGTTGATTTTAAACTAAGTGAAGCCTCAGTCCGCAGCAACACAAATGATACCGTTCATGCTCTTTCTGTACCGCTAAAACCATAGGGAAAATAATGCTGTACTTGAATTCCTCCCACGAAGTATGATTATTATTATAGACATTAGGTATAACTGTAACAATCTGTATTATATATACCATACAACACATTAAATACTTTGATTCTTAGTTTATGTGAAACACCAACTCCAGTTTTAGTCGCATAGTCTGAGTCGGACAGACTGAAAGAGAGCTAAAGAGGGACTGGCAGAAGAAAAAGTTGACATCCCTTTTAACTCGTCAACATTCAACCATGCCATATCTAAAAACACAAAGCGTTTACAACAGTGGAAGAAAGCCTTGCTTAAAAAGTTTGATGGGCGGCATACGAGAACCAAAGACGAGTGGAATGCTGATCACGTGACCAGCTAGGCGGCATAGAGATCCAAAGACCGCGAGCGCTGATCACCTGAACACGTGATAATGGCGCTGTCAGGACCAGATGGGATAATTCATCAGAGGGTGTGACGTGTCGACAGAGCGGCGCCGCGGCCGCCATCTTGGAATCAGCGCTATCTATGTGGCTGCGACCGGAAGTGAGGCACTGGCTGGCGGCAACGGCAACCTGGGGTCAGACGCTCAGCATCCGGCGCGGGAGCTGAGTCGACGAATGCCAGGTACTGAGTTACCAGGTTGACAGCTTCGGATTCCACTTGAGTCAGCAGTGTGGTCGACAAAGGTGTAAACACGTGATGCACACTGACCTCTTGTGAATATCCCCCTCTCCCTCTACAAACTGATTTTTCAGTTAATTATATTATTTTGGATTCCAAATGCAGCCCAAAATTTACACCCAAAAATTTAATGAAATTTTAGGGAAATGGGTATTTTTGATTAGCCTACAGGAGTTAGAGAATACTTACTTGTTTCCTCAGTAGTACTTGATCGGTAGCATAATAACAGAGCACACAGTATATACTGTGAATAATATACACTGTGGTGGACCTAAGCCGCTCTTATATGGATTTTTGTCAATTTTAACACGTCTGTGAAGAAATAAAAAAATTATATTATTTGATAAACACATTAAAACGATTGGTCGTTGGTGTTCAACGACTTGTATAACTATTTCTAGAGTCCATGCTATACCAACTAAACTCATTCCTTTTTTTCAACCCAGCCGAAAGGACCCTCTTCTACCCTCCTCGACACATATTGGAAATCGTGATATATGGGGTCGTCCATAAATTACGTCATCTGAAAATAGGGGGGGAGGGTCCAGATTGAGAATGACGGTAGGGTGATGTGCAAGGGGGGGGGGTCGGCTTTGATATGACGTCATTTAAAATATAATGTTTTATATCAAATTTTAACAGTAAAACAATTATAAATTCTAGCACAACTCAACTATTATAACGTAATTATCTATAAAATACATTAGACTATTTTAAGACGTTGTTTTATAGTTTCTTTTTTCATTGAGAAAGTCATTTTGGTTTTATTTCTGAAGGTAAATTCAGATTTGATTGGTCAGGTTTTTTAGTTTATCATGTAGCGTTTAAAAAGCATTATTTTTTACTTCAAACGGAGGTTTGTTAAAGATGACGTCATTTTTCCGAGAGGGGGGGTCAGACAAATTATGACGGTAGGATGATTTTAGGGAGGGGGGGTCCAAAAATGGCCAAAAAGCGATGATGTAATTTATGGACGGCCCCTATCGGCATTGGACACCTCGTAAGGTTTCTCCACGACAAGCCGGTGCTATCCTAGGTTATCGGACTCTGGGATTATAAATAAGGGGAGTGTAGAAATAATAACCTGCGCGGCTGCGGCTGCGGCGCGGTGGCGAGACCGTGATTTGTGTGAGGGCCCTCGCCATCACTTACCGCCCGTTGGTCCGACGGACGCCCGCGCCGATACCGCTGAGATACCGTGGGTCTGGGGAGGGAGGTCGATACTTGCTGGTTCAAATCATTTGATTGTTTAAAAAACTAATTAATTCATGTTCCAATTTGATCGAAGTACAATTAGAGGAAGTTGAAACAAAAAACTAAACAAAAGCCATATGCAAAGAGCATTTACTATGCTTTAAAACCACATACAAAAACAATTAAGGTGGAATTTGATACATTTAGATAGATTTCTTCAAATACCAACACCGACGCATTCTATGATGCTATGATAAAGGTGAATCTTATTAAAGGGTGTGTGTGATGATTGTGATTGATAGGATGATGTGTAGGCCTACCTTGGTTTGGCTTCTGACGAATATATAGACCGCTATATCAATGAAATAGCAGCTGACTTATTTGTCAGGATAACTTGGTTCGGGTGTCTCGATATGGTACTGTGTTACCAAAGAAATGACATTAAGTAATTTTGGATTTAGTGATCACATATCAGACTTTCCAGCTCCGGAAATACTAGATTACAAAACTCAAAAGAAAAATTACCTCGAAACTAGGTATACAGAATGTTGATAGTGTCAAGTATAGAATTTGATATAAGCCTTTTTTAGGTCGTATTTGAATCGATTAATCTGGAGGTAGTTTATTAAAAACAATTTATGTTTGTTATTTTGCATACAGAACTTCTAATGTAAATAAAGCCTATATAAGGCACTATATTTTTCTAAAAATCAATAATCCAGTATGAATAAATTCTTGTAAATTATCATAATATATAACGCATCTAAAAAAAGTCCCCGTCGATAAACAATTTAAATGATGTACCAAATCCATTTTTTGTCCAAAATATCGTACAGAAATTCAATGGTGGTTGTTTAACCATAAAAAATATAGGGTGAACCCTAAGCTGTGATGGGGACTTTTCGACTGAACACTGTGAAAGGATGAGGGTTGTAAAGGGCGACCTTGCCAGGGTTTATGGTAGTCAGTCCCAGGCCGTAAACGTCCCGCTGGGTCACGTGATATACGACGTACGCGGGACGGGCAAAACATCCATCCGGCGCGGCGCGGAGATCTCTCAATCCCTGACCCGGCTAGCTACCTGCTACCGCTACCGCACCGCTGCGACTATAGCACCACGGCTACAGTACTGCAGCTGCAGCACAACACGCAACAGCACAATGGCTACTGCACTCCAGCTATAGCACAACAGCTACAGGACAACAGCTATAGCACCACATCTACAGTACTGCAGCTGCAGCACAACACGCAACAGCACAATGGCTACTGCACTCCAGCTATAGCACAACAGCTACAGGACAACAGCTATAACACCACATCTACAGTACTGCAGCTGCAGCACAACACGCAACAGCACAGCAGCTACTGCACTCCAGCTACAGCACAACAGCTACAGAACAACATCTATAGCACCACATCCACAGTACTGCAGCTGTAGCACAACACGCAACAGCTCAACAGCTACTGCACTCCAGCTACAGCACAACAGCTACAGAACAACAGCTATAGCACCACATCCACAGTACTGCAGCTGCAGCACAACACGCAACAGCACAACAGCTACAGGACCAAAGCTAGCATCACACCAACAACAATACAACAATCTACAAGGAATCCGTCCAGTGGCCACACGACCGCTATTCCCAAGCCAACATTACAGTATAGTCGTAGAAAAATTATGTTTTCCTTAATAATATTCCCACCAAAACATAAAAAAATGCCATGAGCGCATAAACACACAAAATAAAATAAACAAATATCTAATGTTACTTTTGTATAGGCCTACATAAATCTTAGTATTATTAATCTGTCGTGGTATATACAGGTTTTTGCGTAGTTAAAAAGTTTTCTACAGTTAGTTGCAATTTGTTTAGCTCTTCCTTGGAAACATTTAGTTACGATTTGAAACTGAAGAGGCCAAATGAATAAGTCATGCACAACTTCCAAGCACTAAGCGAAAATTTTATAAATGCAAAATCTTTTAACGTCAAACAGCATCCAATATCAAATAGATATATCCTTGTTTCAAATTTAACTTTCATAATTATGGGTTAACATTCGTAATTGCTGCAGTTAAATATATGTATTAATTTTGTAGCTAATAACGTTGTATAATAGATAAGTAATGCTCTGATGCTAAATTTTGTGCAGCCTAAGTAAACCGAACCCAATGGGATAAAAATTATAACATCAATCAAATTATTTGACATAGAAAACCATTTAAAGCCAGCTAAGAAAATACCTGACTTGGCATTGGAAAAGCCAATTTTTCAAAAACAAATGTGTAGTTTTACAACTCTTTTCATATTGATATTTTCTAAAAAAATCGATTTTCATCGTGAATAGTGTATTAAAAAGTTTCAAATTTAGAGTTAACTCTTGTTCAATAATGTATTTATGTTAGTATGTAAAAGTATCATCAATTTTTTGGACGTGATATTGCAAGGCAGAATTTCTTTACCTTTAATTTTTTTTTCTTACAAGCAGCATAACATCAGTAAGCCTCACTAAGCAAAACGCTTAAACAGTGAGGTCAAAATGAACAAAATAATAATACATTGGTAATAATTGTCCAAAATAATTTCTTGTAGGCACGGACGTTCGTCACGCCTATCACAGTAATAATAATCAAACATTTAATACATGTTAAAATATTTGTTCAATATAAACATTAAATGTTTATATTGAACAAATATTTATTATTTACTATATTTTAAAAAATTAATAGTTTTAAAATTTGTAGTTTACAAAGAAAAGGAAATTTTCTTAATTTAAAATACCTAATCGAGCCATTCCAAGACAAAACAGGATTGCCTGAATAAGAAGGAACGCTGTTCGGTTACGTAGCTCTAATGCAAATTGCGTTTTCTTAATGCAGGCTTCCACGATATTTTACTTTGACCTGATAAGAACTTAAATTTTCTATTTATTTCTACCACACTGCAAATAAACGTAAAAAATTACAATTTTAACATCCAAACCATTTATAATTACTGAATACAATGTGTA